>QAXK01004998.1:0-11770 GCA_004335735.1 Chlorella sp. KRBP | reverse complement strand
TCTTCAGCAGCAGCACCAGTGTTTCACGGCATCCTGTGCATGCCCTACACACCAGCAGGACAGCACCTCGGGCTTCATCCTGTCCGCAGGTCTGGACCGCAGCATGATCCTGTGGAGCAGCAGTGGGGCCAGGGTGGGCGCATTTGGCAGCAACACCTGGGAGCTGGCCGCCTTTGACAAACGGCAACACAGTGGGGAGCCACCAGCTGCAGAGGTGAGGCCGCAGAGCTCTGATGCCTGACAGAGGCCGTTGCAGGAGTAATGCAGGAGCTCCTTGCAGCACTCAATGTTGTGGAATGATGTCACACTAGACCTAAACCCTAAACCCTAAACCCTAAACCCTGGCATGGCGGGGACCTTCTCATTGATCCATCCTGGATGTATTGCGACGATGTCCCGACTGTCGGACAGTGGTGGCTCAGCATGTACCATGCCCCATACTGTTTGTTGGCCACGATGATGTGTTGCAGGCGTTTGGAGGGGCCTCTGCTGTTACCCAGGGCCTGCTGGTGACACAGGACAGGCTGGGCAGGTCCAGCAGCGGCAGCGGCAGCCAAGTACGTGAATCACCGCGGCAGGGCGGAGCAGCTGATGCTGTCTATAACCCACAGCAGGAGCTGGTGGCGACTGGCAGCGCAACGTCGTCACCTCGCGAGCCGGGCACCTGTTCAGCAAAGGCAGTCACAGTCGTCGCACACAACAGGGTCATGTCACCCGCAGCTGCCGCTGCTGTGGCAGCTGCTGCTGCAGATGCAAGGGTGAGCCAGGCTGCCCACCAGCAGGTGCTCGAGTCTGCGTCTGCTGGAGCAGCAGCTGTGCCAGCCGGGCTGCGGTTGTGTGGCGAGGCAGGTGCTAAGGTTTTGTACGTGGCAGCAGAAGAGGACATACCTACTAGTCTGTGGCTGCCAGTGTTTGCCGCTCTCAGCAGGCCAGCCACAGCTGCAGCGCACGGTAACAACCTCAAGGGTGGGGCCACAGCATCGGGCGCCCGGCCAGCACGTCCCAGCTCAGCAGCTGCTGCACTAGGTGGCAGCTTGCACAGTCGAGCTGCTGCTCACAGCAGTGCCCTGGCAGCCGCTGGCAGGAGCAGTGTGGCTTTGGGACCCGCTGCTGTTGCGTTGGGTGGCGTGGGGGGCGGGAGCAAGGGTAGTGGCAAACATGTTGGGGCTACCGGCAGTTGTTTGGGCCGACCCCAGAGTGCTGGGGTTCTGCAGTGCAGGGAACCTCGTGACAGACCATGATCAGATCGCAGTGTGCACAGCTTCGGCTTGTCCTGCGCAGGCCCTGCCTGGATGGCAGCCACCTGGCGGGCCTCTGGCATTGTTCATGTTTCAACGTGTCTCTTCCAGAACTTGTGTTGCATCGCACAAACGATCCGGACGGTCAGTCACACGGCTCCACCGCCCTTATCTTTCACATTCCAGGACAGTGCACAGCTGCCAGCAGTTTCTGAGTGGCAGACTGAGTTGCTGCAGGATGTTTGGTCTACGGTGGCTTGCGAGTGAGAAGTGGCCGTCAGACAACTTTGATGTAGGATTATACTTTGCAAATATACAGTTGACAAGTGACTTTATCAGTGTTGGAATTTGTGGCAGGTGGGTGGGTACGAGCTTTGCTTGCCGCTTGACGTTCAAGTGGTCATCCAATGTATACAGCACCCGCGAAGAGAACAGTTCATATAACGATGTAGTCTCGACGTGGGTTTCATGCCCCCCCCCCTCGGGTCACGCTGTGACAGCCACCGCCAGCACACGCAGTAGCAGCAGCACCGGACATAACGGGTAAGAAAAATTCATGCCGTGCTTGAGCCAGCATTGCCCGCTGTTTGGGGTGGTACCTCACCAGCTTTCCAGTACAGATCACGTGTCCAAGCTCGTACGGGGAGCTGGGCCTGCCATTCGTTCTCGATACATGCGCGGATCACGACCATGCGTTTATTCATGTTTAGAAACCTGCAACATCTTGACGCGCCGCTGCGACGAGCAGCACGGTAGCGGCACTGGCATACAGCAGGTGACAGCAGCAGCAGCAGCAAGGCTGCTGCTGTGTGTACCCCAGGACTGGTTCACGTCTAGCAGTGATGCAGGTGCCAACAGACAGCAGGAGGTCAGTTGGAAAAGCGCATTTGCATAGGAACCTGAAGCACCATGGCCCCACTGCTTGACTGGGAGCTGGCAAGCAGCAGCAACCTGTCCAGCGCGTTCAGCAGCAGACCCACCAGCGTCAGAACACCACAGCACAATGATCAAGCTCCTGAATGGTGTGGAGCTCCCGAGTGTGGGCCTGGGCACATTCAGGTCGACTGGGGAGAGTGTGCAGGCAGCTGTCAAGGCAGCAGTGCAGTGCGGCATCACCCACATTGACACAGCATCCATATACAAGGTGGGCCTTGCATCTGCAGGCGTTTGCTTCTGCCTGACTGCACTGGCTTCGAGAGTTTGCCTAACAAAGGCGCTGCATGCCAGAGTGGCAGCAGGTGGCAAGCAGTTGTGTGACTGCAGCACAACGCCTGCGTCCTCCCTTCAGAGTCCCACGTTGCACTGTGGTTGGCCAAGCTTTGCAACTGTGCTGGCCTGACTGGGACGCTGCCCTTCAGCTGCTCCCCTGCTGCCTTCCTACGTGCTCGTCGCAGAATGAAGCAGACATAGCAGCGGCCCTGCGGGATGCGGGCGTCCCTCGCAGCAGTGTCTTCATCACCAGTAAGGCGAGCCCCTACCAGCAAGGCACTGACAAGGCCAGCACAGCCTGCGCTGACATCCTGGCGCGTCTGGACACAGACTATGTGGACCTGATGCTCATCCACTGGCCTGGTGTTGCTCGCCTGGATGCACAGTCACCTGACAATGCAAGGTTACGCCTGGAGACATGGAGGGTGCGTGTTACAGGGAGCCATGTCGGCAGATGCACATTTGGTGTCTGCAACGTGGGCCCTGTCGCTCTTGATAGGTGGCTGTGACAGAGGTGCACGGCAGTTCTTTGCAGTGCATGGCAGCCTTGCAGTTCCTCGGTGCCACTCAGCAACAAATGACGGATTTGGCACACTTTCAAAAGAAGGACCCTGCCGCTAACGGCATCAGAATAGCAGCACAGGGGCATACAAAGAAGCATCTGCCGGGCTCTGTTCCTCAACATTGTGCGCTGGCTGATTGTGACACCCTTTGTCATCATGTGCAGGTGCTGGAGGGCCTCTACAAGTCAGGCAAGGCGCGCGCCATAGGCGTCAGCAACTACAGCACAGCACATGTGCAGGAGCTGCTGGCAGCTGCTGAAGTCAAGCCCATGGTCAACCAGGTGGGTTGACCGTGACACAGGTGTGCCAGTCAGCTTCTGCAAGTAGTGCCGGTGTCGTTCTGAAAGTGCTGCAGTTGCTGCAGCGGCCGAACAGGTTGGCAGGGACTGACAGCACATACTATGTAGCAGTAGTACTGCTGCATCGCCTGAGGTGCAACTTGATGCCTGCAAAGCGCCCACTGTTGTGCTGCGCAGGTTGAGGTACACCCCAGGCGCCCTGAGACTGCGCTGCGAGCCGCTTGTGCAGCAGCCGGCATTGCAGTGGTTGCATATGCCAGCCTGGGCTGTGGGCAACTGCTGGCTGAGCCTGTGGTGCAGCAGGTGGCAGCCAGGGCTGGCAGGACTGAGGCTCAGGTGTGTGCTGACTATATGGGGCTGGCAGTCTGGATCGGCAGAACGTGCGCTGAGGGTCTTGTATGCGCACTCCCTGTGCTGGTGTGTTGCGTGTATGAAATAAAATACATGCGCTGCAGCCTTGCGGCTGGTGTCGTCAGCCCTTGCAGCACAGCATCACTGCTGTTGTGCCATGTCATGCGGCGTCCATCGAGGCCTTCCGACACCTGCCATCGTGGATGCGTGCTCACAGTCACGTGAGCGCACTGACTGCCCTGTGCCGTGCTGTGCAGGTGCTGCTGTGCTGGGGCCTCCAGAAAGGCTGTGCTGTCATACCTAAGTCTGTCCACCCTGACCGCATCAAGGCCGCTAGCCCTGCATGCTTCGTGGGCTGGGAGCTGTCTCAGCAAGACATGGCTGAGCTGGATGCATTGGAGGACGGCACTAAGTACTGCTGGGACGCATCTCGAATCTTGTAATGGTCATTTCATGCCCTTGAAGCCACAGCCAGCCACTGTGCAAGAGGCTCCACTATGCTGTCAGGTGCAGTGGGTTGACAGCAGCCTCAGTGGGCATGGAACGCAATGAGCTCGGCTTTGGCAGCTGTGGCAGCTGTGTGTGGGGTGTAGCAGCAAGGGACGAGCAGCATCTTGCCGGCCAAATCTGTGTAACTGGCTTGGTGTCCACTGAGTGTCGCTTGGTGTCCACTGAGTGTCACTCAGTGAACAGCAGTGAAGGGCGCAACGAGCATCATCAGTGTGTGGAAGCCTGTACTGCTGCCATACTGCAGTTGGAAACACACTCATCAACAAATATTGCTGCTTGAAAAGCTGCCAGGGTTTTGAGCAAAGGATTGCGGCCCCAGAAAGCAGGCACATCTGCACCCTGCAGATGGCCACCCCTTGCCAGGCTGGCCCTGACTCATCTCTGTCAATGCGGAACCTTGGACAGAGAAGCTCAATGAGGCACAAAGCTGTTTGATTTGAGGTTGTTCAAGACCAAAACGGCCTTGAAATGCGGCATAGCAGAGGCCGCTGGAAAGACTGGTTGCTTGAACGGCCCGGTCACACGTAATCATGGCAAGAGCAAGGGCCGCTGAAAAGCATAAAAAACCAGAATCAAGATTTGTGGTCCGGGTTGTGTCAAGCTATGCGTCGCATGTAGCATTGCCATTGACGTCGCTGCTACTTGATCACACTGCAGGGTGATCAGAAGACTGTGTTTGGACACCTGTGGCACGCTTTGCAGCATAACAACGCTGAAAAGGGTTCCAAGTTTAGTAGAAGATCCATAAAATTGGTGTTTTCTCAAGCAGCTTTATAGCAGCGCCCTGACTGCAGCAGCAGCAGCAACAGCAGCAGCGGCAGCAGCGACAGGCAGCAGCAGTGGCCCACCCAACAGCAACACACGCGCTCATTGTGGCCCATGGCCACATGGGTCTGCCCTGGAGACAGGCTCGGACCCACAGTAAGGATGGCAAACAGCAGCAGCAGGAGTGCCTGCATCTGCTGTGCTCCTCCGCTCGCATCGTGCAGGCATCATGCAGCCCCTCTGCACAACCATCTCTTGAGGTCGATCCCAGCATCCGTTGCCCACAGCAGCTGCGCAGATGTGCATGTTTGTCATGTGGCAGCAGCTGATGTGTTGTGGTTGCTGTGCAGGACAAGTATGAGGCAGGCACTGGGACATATGCGCGTGATGGCTACGTGTATTCTAGCATAGTGGGCAGGCAGCACACCAGCACGGATGGCCCACAGGTACGCAGGCATTGTCTCTTGTGCATGGCTGTATGCAGCTGCACTGAAAGTGCCCCGGAGTGGTGCTTGCGCAACCTGTGTCACCGGCGTGCATACAGGCTGCCAGCTACCACCACGGCCAGCAATACAGCAGCATGGGTTTCAAGTCACTTGAAACACCTCACACACACATGACAGAGGGGGGCAGTAGCAACACCTCCAGAGTAGCAGCTTCTAAGCTGTGCATCAGTGTTCTAGACAACAGTGTTGCACAGCAAGCAATCCAATGCAGCAACAAGCAGTATGCTTGCACTAGCTGCGCATCTTTACAGTGTGCTAGCATATGCATTTGGCACTCATCACATGCTTTGTGGAGTCTCTGCTATACATCCGCTGCTGGTGTCCACTGTTCTGTGCTTTGTTGTGCTGCAGGCTGTCATGCGGGTTGTGGGCAACAAAGCAGCACCAGTGGTCCCTGAACCAGGCAGTATTGTGATTGCCAAGGCAAGTGGTTCAGATGTACAATACTGCAGCACTAGGTTGAGCAGTACTGGCTGCAGCACGAAAAGGAACAGCAGCAGGAGTTGTGACAGCAGCGTATGTATCCCGGCAAAAGTACAAACGACCTGCACACAGGCCTGCCATACCCCAGCAGCCCAATTGCAGTGCGCAGATGTGCAGCACTGCCCACATTGCAGTAATGCCTGCACGATGGCACTCATCACCAGCACAGCAGGTGGCATGCCAGGCACCAGCGGCAGCGTGAGCGCCACCATGTACAGTCAGCAGCACCCACTGTTGCACACCACCTGCAGCCTTCACTCATAATGGTGTTGAGAAGGGTAATGCACAAGTATGTGTCACTACGTCACACACATTTCGGCAACCACTGTTGCCGCCACCACCAAGCAACTGCTATGCGATGCAGCTCCTCCTGGATCCTTAGACTCATAAGATACCACAACAACACCTTGTTGTCGTTCACAGCACAATTGCTGCACAAACACCGTACGTACCTCACAGCATGACTTGTCTCTGCTGTCGTACACCGTAGTTGCTGTTGCTGACACTTACTGTCACAGCACAACACAGTAGAAGTTGCTTCTCTGAATCCAGGTACCCGCCCTGTGAAGGGTACCTGGACTCAGAGAAGCAACTTCTACTGTGTTGTGTTGTGAAGGGTAACTGGAGTCAGAGAAGCAACTTCTACTGTGTTGTGTTGTGACAGTGAGTGTCAGCAACACAGCCAAATTGTCACATGCCTCACCACACGACTGCTGCTCACCGCTGCCCCGCCCGGCACTGCTGCCCTGCAGGTGACCAAGGTGTCACCCACCGCCACCAATGCCCGCATCATGTGCTGTGCTGGCCAGGCGCTGGACGCAGACTTTACTGGGGTCATTCGCCAACAGGATGTGCGGGCACATGAGGTGGACAAGGTTGGTGACGGCTGCTGCTGCTGCGGCTGTGCATTTGGGTGTTTTGGTGACATTTGTGTGTTGGCTGCTGCCCGGGATACAAGTTTAGGGGACTTGGTGTGGATGCACTGCAAAAGAGGCTTACAGTCTTTCTGAGCAGGCGTGCGCGATGGCACAGAGTAGGGTTTCGACAGCAACCTGCCTGGGCACCCTGTGACATCAGTCAGCCTGCCTTTGCAAGCTGGGCCAACCTGCTGGCTGACAATGTCAGTCACTGGGCCTTGATCTCATTGCAACACACGCCTGTGCTGGCCGTGTGGTGTGCGGCAGGTGGTGATGTATGATTGCTTCAGGCCTGGTGATGTGGTGCGCGCCAAGGTGTTGTCGCTGGGAGACGCACGCTCCTACTACCTCACCACAGCAGACAACTCCCTGGGGGTGGTGCACGCCAAGAGCCTTGCAGGTGTGTGGGTGACACCAACACTGTTGTTATGTGACATACTACAGTTGGGCACAGCAGCAACGGCAATTAGCCCAGCAGTGGCTGTGCCTGCGCTGCATGCAGGCCCAATTTGCACATGTGAGTGTCCTAAGGCCTGCAAAGCTCCTGCAGACCAGTTGGCTGGACAGCCTGCAATGCAAGTGGTTGCTATCCAAAGTGATACACATCGATGTGCTGTATGCCATGCAGCCCAGTATGTTCAGTACATGATGGGTCTCCAGAAGAGTCAGCTACGCCCACTGCTGGGCATGTTGCTCAGGTCGAGCCAGCTGAGCCAGTCTGTGCTGTGCTGTGCTGTGCTGATGCTACAGGGGTGCCCATGGTTGCTATCAGCTGGCAGGAGATGCAGTGCACTCAGACCAAGGTGACAGAGCGCAGGAAAGTCGCCAAAGTGAACTGATGCCGCCTCTCAGTGTTGATGCTGCAGCTGGATGGCACACCGTGCTACGAAGCAGATGCCGGTTCCTTGCATGCTGGGTTGCTGGGCCATAATTTGAAGTTATGGATTACTTGTGTGACGGAGGTGTTCATATGCTTACGGCTGCACAGGTTGTTGCAGCAGGTGGAGTGCACAAGCACGCCGGGTGTGCCAGCCGGTCACAGCAAGCACCATGGCATCTGGGTGATTGGTTCACGCCACAGGATGCTACATGTTGTAACAAAGTTCAAGACTCAACTGCATCCCTCCGCTTCGAACTGCGGCATACACCAGCAGCCCTTCCAGTGGACACAGAGTGCACACAGCGACATCCACACTCCCAAACAAGTGAACGCAGCACGGCACCCAACTTCGGTCACAACAACTTGCCTTGAAGGCGTGTACCTGTGCCAGTTGCCGCCTGACCCCTTCCCTGTCACCAGCTGCCACGAGCCGGTGCCACAGAGCTTGCTGCTGCTCATCCTGCTGCAGTGCACATCCACTGCTGCTCATCCTGCTGCAGTGCACAGACAAACACACGGCCCCAACACCCTTTTCTTTGACATCCCAAGCGTCTGTCCTGCTGCTGCTCCCAAAGCGGATATGGCTAGCCCCTGTCCCCGTCGCTTCTCCCATTGCTTGTTCTGAACTGGTCCAGCAAGTCGACGATGAACCCCCACACAACACGGGTGATACCAGGTCCTACTCCCTCTTGACATCCTGCTGCTGCTCCTCCTCCTGCTGCTGCTGTCTTCATTGCTGCCCTCCTGAATGAAGGTTCAACGGCGGCGACGGCGCTGCACCTCTGCATCCCCTGCATCCTCACGTCCTCCTCACGCTCCCTGCCGCGCCGCCTGTGCTGCTCATGTGGCTGCTGCTGCTGCATGTGCTGCTGCTGCAGCTCATCGGCTGACCGGTGTGCATTCTGAGCAGCCAGCAGCTGCAAAGCCGCTTGCAGTGCTTGCTGGTGCTGTACCGCCTGCTGTTGCTGCTGCTGTTGCTCAAGCTGCTTGCGTATTCGGCGCTCACGCACCCGTTTCACATCCATGTCGACATCCATGACGTCAACTGCACTGATGAGTGTTTCGTTTGCATGCACATTGCGCAGCACTGGGAGCAGCAGGTCCTGCAGCTCACTGGCACTGAAGAGACTCAGGCCCTGCTTGCCCCCACACAGGATGTGGATTGCTGCGTCGTTCAAGTAGAAGCGGCTCAGGGGTGACTGCCAAGGCCGTTGCTGCAGCTTGTGCAGCAGCCGCACAAAGTCATCGTCGAATCTGTCTATGTAGATCTCCAAGAGGTCTGCGGTGTGTGTCTTGCCAAACTTCTTGCAGAAGTCATCAAGTGCCCTGCTGGAACTGATGGCAGCTGCAGGGCTGCCCAGCAGGCTGTGAGCCATTGCTGACAACAGCTTACGCAGCTCAATGTAAGAATCGGGGATGTAGAGGTTGGCGTCTATCAAGAAGCTCAGTTGTGGGTTGCTTCCAAGGACCTGCAGACACAGCAGCGGCCGTGTCGTGGGTCAGTTTCTGCCAGTACCACATCAATGCAGTCAGCCAGGTTGCTGCTACTGGTCTGCACATGGCTGATGCTGCCGGCGATACAGGCGCAAAGGTTGTGGACGCAACAGCGCCGGAGCTTGCGGCGCCCCTCCACTTCGTGTGTGGGGCTTATGCCCAACAGAAGATGCGCACCGGCTGGGATGCCCTGCTCGCTGCTGGCTGCTACTTGCATCAGCAGGGCTGGCAGTGTGCAGCAGGGACCAGTGACAGAAGCATCAGGCCACTCACCTGCCCATGCCGCAGGATGGCCTCACAGTATGGCCAAAAAAATGACTGTCCTGTGTACGGCAGGTTGTGCATGAGCTTGCTCCATGCTGCCTTCAGCACGCCGAGTGCAGCACTGCTGTTTGGCGGCAGGGCTGGTGGGGTGTTAGTCGCAGGATCGGGCAGCAATGCAGCAGCAGCAGCAGAACAAGTGCTGTTATGGCGGGGCTGAGTCATGCACTGTTTTTGGACAGTGCAACATTGCAATGGAAACGCCCTGCCACACTGCAGCAGACGTGGTGCTGTCCACCATACAGCCACTACTCAGCACTGGAACCAACTGTGGTTGCAGCTTGTGGCGTAGGCGTTCCTACCCTGATACCCATACAGGTGGCACCTATGTGCCAGCATGGCAGCATGCACACACTACCTCATTATGGTGTCATTTGGTGCCCCAGCTGCTGGCAACAGACAACACGGCAGCACACTTATGATTCATGGCCCCTGCAGGGCCCTGCAGCTGGATGGCTCACTACCGCGCCCACTCACCAGTCAGCAAGTCTGTGATGATTGTCATGTCGACCTGGTCCTCTGTCTGTGCTGTCAGCTGCTCTACTACCTGCGCTGTCAGCTGCTCTGAGGCCATGCACACCCAGTCCTGCAGCTGCGTCACATGGTCGACTGCTGCATCAATGCCCTGGATGTCGTCAGGGGCCTGCGGTAGCAACAGGAGGACAACACGCAGCAGACACTCTTGCAAAGTCACAGTGTGACAGCCAGCTGTCGTCCTGCTGGTCAGATGCAACACATTATGCCCCTGAAGCCTTCACTGAGTGCTCTACCACAGTACCGTACTGCACTTACTCAGTGACTGAGTAAGTGCATATCTTGTGTTTGCAGGCTGCGGGCAGTTGCAGCCCGTGCAGTACAGGCCCCACCTGCTCTTGCAGTCCCTCAACTGGCACGTCGAGCAGAGCAGTGTTGACCACCTCAATGACACCAGTCATCAATTCTGCATCAGCCAGCCGTGCCACCTGCACCAGTACCTGCAGGGGGGCAGCAGCACATGCGGGCATACAAAGTGCCTGGTGAGCATTTTCCTGTACACCGAGGCAAGCTCAGTTGCGTGAAGAGCCATCAAGAGGCTCGCTGTGCACTCAACATATGGATGTCCAGGCTGCAAAGCATGGGTGCACAGGAGCACACCCTGAGTCCCAGAGCCAGAAAATAAAGTTACACCCCTAGCTCATTGGGGCAGGCGCAGGCGCCAGGCGTAAACAAAACGCCAACGCTTGCGACAACAGGAGCAACAAAGCTTGGCAGCTATGGGGAGGTTGAAAGGGACAGCTGTGAGCCATGTAGATGCTGGTTTTGGTCAATGCATGCTGATGTGCTGGTGTGATGCCCCACCACCCTGCCAGGCTGGCGATGCAGAGTGCAGGACTGACCTGCCATGAGCACTCTGGCAGCTTGCCGGCAAATACTGCCGATTGCAGGGCATTCAACCTCTCCTTGGTGGTGCCTTGCTTTTCGCTCTAGGGTGCATGCTGGGTGTTACAGGGGAAGCAAAGACTGATCAAGGGGAGAACAGGCACTGAGCAGCTCATTGTTTGCTTCAAGGCGCTCAATATGAGGGGAGTCACTCACCGTCCCTGCTGTTCCACACATCCGAGACGCCTAGCAACAGAGTTTTGCAGAACCCCACCTGCGCTGCTCTACATGGGGTAGTAAAAATGATATCGTGCGTATCCATTTTGTCAATCAAGTGGGCGAAGTGATACATCAGTGTATGCCGTGCAAGCGGCTCTGTCGGGGCGGGCGCCCTAAAATACGTGTACACGTGTGCTCTCTTGCTTTGAGCAGGCAAAAAGTCCCGCATTCACATCACAATCGTTTATTAGAGGCTTCAAATTATATCGAGCAGATGGAATTGTTCAGGAATGTGCTCAGGCTTGGCTATGTATTGTTACCGGTCAGCTACCGGTAACAATACTCGGTGTGACTACTTCACACTGAAGTAGTCACATTCCCCGCTCTTCCTTAATAAGACAAGCGGCTGTATAGGGTTCACTCTCAGTAGCAAAACATAGCACATTAAATTGTCCCAGTGATTCGACATCCACCGGCAAGAACCTGCAGCACGAGACACACATGCATGGCTTGGCCAAGCATCGGAGTACCCAAGAGGTGAAGCTTTCGCATGCCTGCTGCTGTTTTGGTGAGCCAAATAATGTTGCTTAAGTGTAGTAAATTACTGTATCTCCAGGCAGCTGCTGTGTTCGTTGTGCAGCAACAGCAACAGCAAC
>QAXK01004989.1:0-10673 GCA_004335735.1 Chlorella sp. KRBP | reverse complement strand
AGCGGCGGCGGGGCAGAGCTGGGCTGGCAGGGGGGAGGAGGAGGAGGAGGAGGAGGAGGAGGAGGAGGAGGAGGAGAAGGACGACGCGGAGGAGGAGGAGGAGAAAGAGGAGGAGGATAGTGAGAGGCAAGCAAAGGAGGAGGGCTTGCAGCAGGGCGCTGCTGGTCCCATGGGCAGGGGCGGGCAGGGAGCAGGAGCGGGGTGGGGAGAGTCAGCGCCGCGGGCAGGGCGGAGGGCAGGCTTCAGCGCGCGGCACTGCTGCACGTCCCGAGTGTACACTTACCTCTTGCCGCTGTGGGCTTTGGATCCCCAGGTGCGTGCTGCTGTCCGCTTTGCATTTACGTCACTGCTGCCGCTGCTGCGGCTGCGGCTGCTGCTGCTGCTGCTGCGGTGTGGGTGGTGGTAGGGATGCAGCCTCACCTTGGGATGCCGCTGCTGCTGCCTTGACGCCATTGTCTGCAGGTGGCCGTGCCACGATCTCGTGCAGGCCCCCTGGAAGGCGCTGCCTTGCCGCATGACGGCGCCAATCCTCCTCCTCACCCGCAGCGCACACAGCCCACCCACCCTAGCCAGACCGTCCAGACCGGGCAGGAGACAGGCCCAGGCGCCAAGCAGCACCCCCCCGCAGAGCGCAGCTACCTGCTGACGTGTCAGGAGCGGGAGCGCCTCAACCGGCTGCTGCGGGCGTTCGTCGGCACGCACAGCTTCCACAGGTTCTGTTGCCGGCGCGCGTACAACGAAGAGGTGAGCGGCCCTGCGCACACACAGTCCTGCTTAGCCCTGCCAAGCTGTGCTGCAACCTGACCTGACTGGAAGATCGATGCTACCACTAAGCACTAACCCTAAACCGCCATGCAGGGCGCCAGGCGCAACGCTTGGACGCGCACCGTGCGCCGCTTCGAGGTGCATGGCGTGGTGGTTTGGGCAAGCCCTGAACCAGCAGCACCCGGCAGCAGCGCCATCCTTCCACCACACCCGCAGCAACAGGGCAGCGTCCACCTACTGGGGAAGGACACACGCGATAGTACCTCGGCCGCAAGCGCCAGCACAGCGACGGCACTATGCGAGTGCAGCAGCAGCCACGACACGCCTCAACTCATTCAGTTGCCATACCTGGAGCCCCTTGTGGCCAACTATTCCGCCAGTCTCCCAACGGCCCAAGAATCAGTCAGCAGTCGGCCGGTGGCCGACCAAGTTGCCAGTGGCACATCATCCAGCGCAGCAGCAGCAGCGGCGGCATCACTCGCGACGCTTGTGCCGCAGGGGATGCGGTTGCTGCCCCTGCCGGCTGCACCCAAGGGCCCTGGGGACGGGAAGGCCGTGGGTGCACTGCAGCCTGCCGTGGCCTCAGCCGTGGGCGATCCACGTGGCACGCGACCGAGGCGTTCCGGGCTTGGCGCTGCAGATGATTCTCACCACAGCAGCGTGGCGCAGCCGGTTGCGGTGCCGTCGGTTGATGGGCGGTTGATGGCGAGTGGTGGCAAGGCCCGTGGTGGCGCGGCGTGGGGAGGTGCGGAGGCGGCAGAGGATGCCTCTTCAATGGTGAGCTTAGGGTGGGAGCATGAAGGGATGGTGAGGTGCAGGCCAGTGCGCGTTGTGGTGTGCTTGTGGAAGGCAGGGCACGCAGCGGCGGCGGCGTGTAGACGAGCGCACAATGTGCGTGTAGCAGGGCCAGCACCAGGCAGGGGCGGTGGGAGGTGGCATGGCGTGGCCAGGATGCCCGCCTTGTCACGTTTCGCACGATTGTGGCACCATGATACGTTCAACACGCAGGCCGAACCTCACGTGGTGTTGCTGCTGGAGGGCAGCAGCTTCATGATGCACCAGATTCGCAAAATGGTGAGCTGTGGCTGGAGATTCTCAGTAGGGCGTATAGGACCTTGTGGGCACAGCGACCTGATCATTTTGGTGTTGTCATGTGTTGTCATGCGTACCAGGGTAAGAGAGGCATGCCATGGCATGCAGGCAGACTGCGGACACAAGGCAGCGGACGTGGCCTGTCCCATGCCGTGCGCAGGTGGGCCTGTTTGTGGCGGTGGCGCGGGGCACCGCCGATGCGGGGTGCATCCAGGCGGCGCTGGCACCCGGACCGTACGACGTGCTGGTGGTGCCTGTGGCGCCTGCTGGCTGGCTCATCATGGTACGTGGGGAGCGGGAGGGGAGTTCCTGGCTTGCGTAGGAGGGTTGGGCTGATTGCAGGCACCGCAATGCATGGCACAGCTGAGAAGGGAGGCGCGAATGGAGGGTGACGCTAGCAAATTTTGCATGCCTGAGTCTGAAGGAGGGCCAGGCACACACCGCTGTAGCAGTGCCACCTGACGTGAATGTCTCAGTCCCCCCCGGCCCCCCAGGTGGCATCTTCACCCTGAGCGCTCTCTCTTTTTTCTGCCGCGCAGGACCATGCAGTATACGGAAAGGTGCCTCCACCTGGCACCACCCCATGTCCTCTCCACCAGCCTCACCATCCACACCAACAAAACCAATCGCCTCACGACTCAGGCCCTCCGCCTCCCTACGATGCACATCAGCCACCACCGTTGCCACAAGGGCGACCACCGCCTCCACCATCCCTTGGATCACATCCAGACCCAGATGCAGGGCACGACCAACACAAGGCGGTGGAGCAGCAGTTGCAAGGGCAGCAGCAGCAAGCGCAGAGGCGAGTTCAGCACAAGCAGCCCATGTTCTCCAGCCGGTCGGACGCGTCAGAGCGGTGGAAGATGCGGCACGTGCTGCCGGCGGTCATGGCGCAGCCGCGCAGGCCGCTGTGGCACTTTGTGACGGGGCTCAACGAGCAAACGTTTGGTTTCTCGCGGTGGCAGCAGCGGGCCACCACCGCTTGCACCACCGCCATCACCAATGCCGCCACTGCCACAGCTGCTGCCCAGGCGTGCGCCGTCAGCAGCAGCGCCAGCGTGCAGCCGGAGGGCGCCGGTGCTGGGCCAGCAATGCAGATCAGTGTTCAGGGTGGTTCCGTTGCTGGCGGGGCGCATGTAGGTGGAGTAGGCGTGCAATGGCAGCGGCAAGGTGCTTCCAGCACCAGCGCTGAGCGGCTGTGTGGATCTGCGCTGGTGGTCGGGGCACAGGTGAGTGTTGCTGTCCACGGCTGCCACTTTCGTTCTGCTGCGCTGCTGTAGCAGCCTGTCCAGAAGGGCCTCACCTGCCTGCCTGTGCGCTACTGCTGACTGCTGTGTGCACCTTGTGGGCTGGCTGCAGGAATCGTACGGTACGCGGTGACCTGCGACGAACGTGCGTCGGGCTGCAGTGTCAATGCTTATGGCGCCACTGGCTGTGCTGCGCACACTGCTCCTCAGCTTTGGGCTGTGTATGCATTGTCTGCGCGTCCCTGAGCCGTGGCGCCTTCACGCCCAATGTGTCGCTCCCAAGCTTCACCATTTCACCGAGTGGACCACCACCGCGAACGCGTGGGTTCAGCAAAAGTGACTTGCGCTTGAATGAATGAGAATGCAAGAGCTGGCACGGCGAGTGGTCTTTGAGAAAGCAACGGTGAGCGTAACAGAGCAGCAAGGGCAACCGCCCGTGAGCAAGGGCAGAAACCAGCAGGCGCGGTGTGAGTTCCAAGGGTGTGTATGCACAGGTTCGCATGCAAGGGTGTTCAGATGCAGCTGCTGGCTTATTCGATGAATGTGAGCTACTTCTACTCCTCAGCAGCAGGCGGCGGCGACGCCCGCTGGCCCGCTCTTTCCACCAGGCCCGGCCGCGTGGCCGCTGGCCGTGAACCATGCACCCAGCGCCGTCAGCAGGCGGCCCATCTCCTCATGCTCGGCGCACATGCACTCAAGCTCAGCGGGCGTCATGACGCCGTCCACCCAGCCCACCGCCTGCACCTGCGCGTACGTTGCGACACAGCCGCATGCCGAAAGAACAGTGCCTGGGCACGGCAGCCGTGTTCAGCAACTGGGATATAGCTCCACCTTCTCCGTCTTCGCACCTGGGCCTCCAGCGCATCAGGCTCAGCAGTGGCCGCATCAGCGGCGCCGCAGGTGGCCTTGGCGGCCTCCTCAGGGAACCAGTGGGCCACCATGTGGGCCGCCTCGCGCAGGCGCAGGTGGCCCAGGTAAACCTGTGGACGCGCACCAGCTCACGCTCACCCTGTGAGCCGTGGGCACAGCCACCTTTTCCAGTCGCAGCAACCTCCTCGCAGCCACCACCTCCACCGCAGCCTCCACCTCACAGCCACCACCTCCACCTAACAGCCACCACCTAGCAGCCACCACCCAGCAACCACCACCTAGCGTCGGGCTGCCCAGTCTTCCTGTTAGGGCAGCCCACACGCGGCCCACCAGCGCTCCGAGGGTGTCCGAGGCCTCGCACCGGGCGCGCTCCTCACCTTGCGGTTGATGCGGCCAGGGCGAACCAGAGCCGGATCAAGCGCCTCTGGGTGGTTCGTTGTCATGATGACGATCCGCTCGGGTGTGTCGATTACGCCGTCCAGCACGTTGAGCAGGCCCGCAAGGTTCAGGTCGTCGTCCCGGGAGCCCTGCCCCAGCAGCAGGTCCTTCCACATCGACGCCTTGCCCCCCGCGCCGCCGCTCTTGCCAGCAGGTGGCGCCCAGGGAGCAGCAGGGCCCTCCATCGGCCCAGCGTGCCCGGCGCCGACCACCTCGAAGCCGTGGGCGCAGGCGGAGGCCGCCTGCTGGGAGGCGACAGCGTCGCACATCTGCTTGAGCTGGAGCTGGGTCATGAGGAGCTGCATCTCAAGGGCCGAGGGCTCGGCGGTGGAGGTCTGGCGCCTCGCCTCTGGGACGACCGCATCTGCAGTGGCGGTGGTGGCGGCAGGCGTGGTGGTGGTGGCGGTAGCGGAGGTGGAGGTGGCGGAGGTGGCGTCGATGGTCTCCTCGGCGCCGGGAGTGGTGGGCTCCAGGGCAGCGTCGGAGCGGTCGCTGGGAGGCGGGGTGGAGACGGGGAGAGGGGCGGTGGGGGCGGGTGGGGCGGCGCGGCGGCGGACGACGCTGGAGGCGGCATCGACATCCTCGAGGACGTAGATCACCTGCACGGGATCGGCGTGTAAAAGCAACCTCAATCGCACGCACGCATGCGGCAAGGCCAAGGGCACTTCCACACTTACCTTGACCAGCGCGACCATCCACTCACCTTGTTGCAGGGCAGGTCCGTAGTCTCATCCTCGCCCGCCAGCACAATTTTATTGTCGTGCATGATGCTCATCAGGTCGGCGTTGGTCTTGATCCGCGCCAGCGGGATGCTGACGATGTGGCGACCCGTCAGGTGCGCCAGCGCCTTGATCATGGACGTCTTGCCCGTGCCGGGGGGACCAAAAAGAAGGAAGCCAAGCTTGTTCGGGTAGCCGCTGATGGCGAAGCGCCCGGTCTTGTCAGTGAAGGAGCGGATCTGCATTTGCGATTGGGTCAGAGTGGACAAGGCAGGTCGTGGGTGAGCTGGGCGATGCGGGTTACTGTCCCTGGCGGAGCTCCTGGCCAGACTGGTTCGGCAGAGCAGGCGCACCAGGGTAAGAATGGCGTCCTTGTCCGGGTGGAAGAAGGAAGCGAAGGTGCGCTGCTCTCCGAGGCGATAGCGGCGATAAACGATAGCGCGAGCGGCGCTCGCGTCGCCGGCCCCGCCGGCAGCGAGCCCACCGCCGCCACCGCTGCCACCGCCGAGCACGGGGATGTAGAGGTAGCGCGCCTTGTCCATGTTGGTGCGCAGCTTGTTGTTGTAGTGCGTGACGGCGTCGCGCAGGAAGGCGTCGATGCGGTGCGCGGAGCGCGCGCGCAGCACAAAGGTAACGGTGTGCTCGCGCTGAGGCCCGCGCAGGTGGTTGCCGCCGGCGTCCGAGTTGCGCACCTCGACCTCGCGCATGAGCTCGATGTGTGGAGTCAGCTGCAGGCAGGAGACGTGAGGCAGGCCGTGAGCGGGAACCTCAGTGAATGCATGTCGGGACGGGGAGCGCGCAGAGCACCACACCAATTGGGTGGGCAAGCTGCCGCCAAACTGGTTGCTGCCTCGTTTGCAAGCTACACACACACACACGCACGCACCCTGACGAACTTGTTCTCGGGGGGCTGGACCAGGTACGTGTAGGCCTTGACGTCGCCGCCGCCCTCCTCCTCGCCCTCACTGGCGCACGACCCGCCGCTGCCGTTGCCAGCGCCCGAGTCAGCAGCAGGAGGAGGAAGGATCTTGCGGGCGCTCACCTGCGGCCACAGCATGCGGCGCACCGTGGCATTCTTGCACCCTGACCCTTGCGGCACAGGTGTGCGGTGCCATGCGTATGGGAGAGCAGGCAGCACAGCTGCAGTGGCTGGCGCTCTTCCCTGGCCAGGCGAGGAGTCCGCGTGTACCGCAGGCCCATGCCACGGTGCGGCGTAGGGTGCGGGAAAGCCCGCTAGGACGCCGCCAGAGCACCCGGGCCGCTCCGCACTTTTCCCTTCACGCTGGGGACCACGACGCACGGTTCTCCCCCGGAATCATCAGCCCTGATACGAGAAAACCACACGGAGCATGTCAGCGTGCTGCACCGCAACTCAACATGGTGCGTGCACCAGCCAGGTTTGCTGAGGTGCATGGCCCCCTCCCATACGCACCTCGGCCGTTTGCCAGGCCAGTGCCTTGTCGCTGAACGCAGAGTTGATGTAGCTGAGCAGGGCGCGGTGCAGCACTGAGTTGGGTGCAGTCTCGGCATCTGCAAAGTTGATATGCACCCACAAGGCAAAACATCAAGCCTGCTTTGCACGCACGTGCCTGCTTGGCTGCACACGTTCTGTTGTACGTTCCATCCATTACATGCACCACGCGGCTGCAGAAGAGCCTGTGGGAGAGCGCTTTTGCACATCGCGCACACACCGTCGTCATCCGAACCCGTCATGGTGGTCCAGTACGAGGTGGTGAGCGTGTGGCTGATGCGGCGCTCATGCACACCGTCCGCCAGCATGGCAACCCTGGACAGGACCTGCGTGTGATGACAGTGATGGCGGTGCGTGCGCGTGCTGTGTTGTTGTGTAGCATGCAAATGGGGGCTTCATTCCGCAGCCACCACACACGAAATTTCGGCGAGCAATGCATGCTCCGATCCTTGGTGCTGCATCTGTCTGGCAATCTTGCCACGCGAGCGCCTCACCTGCCACGCCTTCTGCAGAATGGCGGTGAGCTGGGTGAGCAGGATGGGGAGCGCCAGCGCCAGCAGCAGATCCAGCGTGCCGCTGCCCGTCTTGAGGCGGCTCAGCACGTTCATCTGGGCGAACATGGCCATCATACTCCCCGCGTCTGGCGCGCCGCCGCCGCCACTAGGAGGGGGGCTGCCAGTCCCAGCGAGCACGACCATTGTGGCGCTGAGGGGGGGAGGCTGCGGGGTGGTGTGGAGAGGAGCGCTGGGGAGGTGGTGGGAAGGCTCGCGCCGCCCGAAGGCGCGCCTTGGCGCTGCTACCTTGCGCTGCTCACAGCTTTGCTGTTTTGCGTTGCTGTTCTGTGTCGATTGTTGATTGTGCTTGCGATCGTGTGCTCGCGCTGGGCTTTAATGCTTGTGGCGGCGTGGCGGGGGAGGGCGTCGCCGCAGGCCGCGGCCCCGGCGAACTGCGCGACCGCACCATCGGTTCATTTTTGAACTGAGTCTTCAACAGTGCGTTGGTATTGATACTGATATGAGCAAGGAGGAAATCTCAGGCGTTCACACCACGCCGTTGTCCTCTCCTGCTTCGCCTCCGGTGCTGCAAATGACGGCAAGGTGGGCGTCTGCAGCAGTGCTGCTCATGTAACCGCTCACGCCACGCCGTCCTCCTCCCTAGCGCTGGCCGCCTGCTGCACGGCCAGCGACGCCAGGTCCTGTGGGATGCCCGGCACGGTGGCCAGCACGCGCGCAAACAGCGTGAGGAAGGCGCTGCGCACCGCCTGCCCGCTCAGTGACGACACCTCAAAGATGGGCACGCCCTGCAGGGCCGTGTGCAAGACAATGAAGCCAGCGCTTGAGTTAGCGAGTGGGAATTTGCAACAGTAGTGAGTGTGAGGTGTGCGTGGGGCAAGAGCTGGCACGTGCAGGCATCAGAGTGGGGCGACCCAAGCACCTCACCTGGCCCGCTGCCCAGTCTCTCCCCTCCTTTTCTGTCACCTTGCGCGTCGGGTTGTCCGCCTTGGTGGCAGCCACGCAAATCACCTGCAGATGGTGGGAAGCAGAGGCAAGAGCCACCGTGCAAACCAAGTCATCTTCTAGCAGCACTGGAACCAGCGTGCCCAATGAGGCTCCCGGCCGAGGTCATCACCCGCCAGGCCAGCTATCATCACCCCACCTGCTGCCCTTCAAACCAGCGCATCCAGCACGCCAGGGGCAAAACATCTCTGGCCCAACCCCAACCTTAGCACAACGAACGTCAACTGCGCGCACCATGTTGTCCGCCCCAAACTCCCGTGCCTCAGCCAGCCAGGGCTGCAGCGCCTCAAAGCTGGCGCGGTTGGTCACGTCGTACACCAACAGGCATCCCTGGCTGTCCTTGTAGAACTCGTTGCGAACCTGTGTGTGGGAGGTGGGAGGTGGGAGGAATAAGCCCCGTCCGCATCATTTTCATCAATGCATGGCGTTCATGGCCGTGCATGGCAGGCGTCATGGTGTGCTGCACCCGCCATGGAGCCAAGCCTCGCCAAGCACCCGAGCAGGCAAGGCCGTGGTTCTTCTGCTCAAGCGCTGTGATGGCCCTCCACAACATTGCACAGTGCTCGGTGTGTACCGCGCACCTCGATGTAATCCTCTGCTCCCGCCAAGTCCCAAAGGTTCACGCGCAACTGCAGCCAACAAGAGCACAGGGCGCATGCCATCACCCGTCACCGCCACGTCATTGTGTGCCGAGTAGTGTACGCTCACACACTCCGCTGCCCTCATGGGAAGCGACGCCAGGCCCAGCAAGCGCCCCGACGTGCGTACCTCGTAGTCGCCTAGCCGCACCGGCTTGACGCCGTAGTCCACGCCAATGGTTGGGATGTACTTTTGCACGAACTTGTCCTCGCAGTACCTGCATTCACCAGATCGACTGCATGCTCCGCTGCATCTGTGCCCGAGCCGCCCTGCATCGCGGCATTCGCCGGTCCTTTGCCATCCCTGGTACAGTGCTGAAGTGGGCTGCTCTGTGCCCGGTCCCTGATAGGCCCGCATGGCTCCCCGCACACGCAGATGCGACGGGCGGGACGCACCGCTTGATGAGGCAGGACTTGCCCACCGCCTGGTCGCCCATGGAGATGACCTTGATGCGGATTATCCGCGTCTTGCCCTTGCGGCCGCCAGCTGCCTTGGCCGCCCGCATTCCTCTCCGCACGGTCCTGCCGTGCACGAGATGGCCGCGGGGGGCACCACAGCGACCGCGCTCGTTATGAGTGGAGCTCCGTTATGCGAGCTACTCGCTCCGTGTGTAGCTGGGCTCAAGAGTGCGCTGAAATCGTGCCGCTGCTCACCGCGCCAAGCCCGCCATGCGCAAAGTCGGCACAGGAATTCCTCTCGCAATTCCAAGCAGACTCCAGGAATGGCAGCATTGGTGGCACTGGCATGCGCTCAGATGGGCCGGCTGCTGGGCCGGCCCGTCCCCCCGGCGGAGCTGGCGTGGATGGCGGCGACAGCTGCGCTCGGCGCCCTCATCTTCTGGGTCTTGCAGGCACGCTCAGCGCACCGCAAGGCACCATTACGCCGACCTTGCAGCATGTCACGCTGCCGCAACGATGAGATCTCTGGCGCGCCGCCGCCGTCGTGCATGCGCCGCAGGTGCTGGCGCTCGGCACGTGGCGCCGGGGCGTCGCTGGGCTGCCAGGTCAGCCCCATTCACCCGCTGGGAACCTCACCAACGCCGCGCAGCGCCGCTCACAGCGTTGCAGCACCGCCATGCTCTCCACCATGTGGCGTGTGCGCCCACTCCTGCAGACCGCTACACAGCAACAACCATGTGAACGCACCTGCAGGTCCCAAGGCCTGGCCCTTCGTGGGCAACCTGCCCAGCCTGCGGGACCGCAGCACACGCAGCGCGCTTCTGCTGCGCTGGGCGGAGCAGTTTGGCGGGCTTTTCACCGTGTGGCTCGGACGGCAGGCATGCGTGGTGGTGGCGGATCCGGGGGCGGCTCATGAGCTCTTGGTCACGCACGCAGCCAAGCTCATCAAGCCCAAGGACGTGACGGTTGCCTTAGCAGAGGTGCGGGTGGCAGTTGAGGTGTTGAGCCACGGGCGAGGTCCAGGCAACGTGACAGCTTGGCGGGACGTGTCGGTCGCCAAGGCAGCGGTTAGCAGCAGTGCGGGTGGCTCTAACTTGGGCACTCTGGCCTGGGAGGGTAAGGTGGAGATCCACTTGCTGGACATGGCTGCACACCATTCCACTTGCTAGAGATGGCTGGACGCCAGATGTAAAGCTCATCCGCTCACGCGCTTGCAGTTGGTGCCGGGAGGCGGCCTGTGCCTGCTCACCTATGCCTCCGCCTCCTCAGAGGGCTGGCGCGCCTCACGCAAGTGCCTGGCGCACTCGTTCTCTCCAGAGGAGCTGGTGCTGGACTGTGAGGCAGCCAGGGCCAAGGCGCTCAACCTGTGCGAGGTGCTGGCCAGCGTGGGGCCTGGTGAGGAACAGCAGGGTGGGGCGGGTGGGCAAGTGCCTGCCTGCACCCAAGCCTGCACCCAAGCTCCAAAAGCCTTGACCAGTGGACACCACTACCTTGCCCGCCACTGCCCTGCTGGCCAC
>QAXK01004985.1:0-10133 GCA_004335735.1 Chlorella sp. KRBP | reverse complement strand
GCGTGCCTGCAGCACGCCCCCCATATTGCTCCGCCTCGGCTTCGCCTCGGCGTCGCAATATCCTGGACCCCCGCGCCTCTTCCCCCTATTGTTCTGTCCAGTGCGCCAACCACTGGTGAGTAGCAGCCAGGATTGACTGCGAAGGTCATAACCATGTTGAGGTAGAAGGCGGTCACATCTTGAGGTGTTGAGCAGCATTTGCAGCCCGCTATGCAGCAGCCAGACTGTTCAGTAGCTGCTGTAGATGCCGAGCCAAAGCAACAGCTCTGGGCGGAGACACAGGCAGCTTCAAACATGCAAATTATATCACCAGGTACCCGAAAATGCAGAAAAATGCGCTCTAGGATACCGCTGTGCTGCAGTCTGCTTGACAGTTGCAGGCATGACATGTTATTGGGGTGAATGTCAGTGGTGTGGCCTCGGATCGATTTGTCAGCCTGATCCATGCACTATGCCTGTACTTGTTCTTTGTTTATACGCTGGTGCATGTCCTCCTACCCTGTACATATAGACTCTGTACTGCTGTATCTTGCTGCCTACGCCATCACCGCCGTTCATCATTTCGCTGTATATACCAATATCATCTCTCAAAAGCATCACGTCAACAGTTTACATCGAAACCGAAACATGCATCGGCCCGCCATCTTCCTGGCAATGCTGCTGGCTGCCTCGCTAGCAGGGCACGCGCAGGCCGCAGATGATACGTTGCAGTTTACTGAGAATTTTCTGAAGAGCAGAATCGGCTATAACCTGAAGCACATCTCAGAGAACATGCAAGCAGCAATGGCGGGCCAGCTGAAGCATTTACCAGTGCAGGCGCCCAAGCAGGTAGGTTTGCGACTTGGAAAGGTTACCAAAACTTTTCACATAGTATCATCATGCATCAACGTAGAGATACGCGCGGCATGGACGCATAGCTGCGCTTGAGCTGCTGTTGCATGGGCATGCACGCATGAAGGTACCTGACTCAGTGTGTATGAACACTGCCACTCGCACCCTGACATGCCTGGCTTGATGGCAGCCTCACTGGACAACAATGCGTTGCTAAAACGAGTTTCAAGTCACTTCAGCACGGCTGCACAGCCCAACCAGGCAATACACCTGACAATGCCCCCCGCAATGCAATCCTTGCAAGCACCGCAGCAGTAGCAACACTGTGCACTGCCCTTGTACCCTTACACTGACGCGCTCCATCCCAGTGCCACTTTCAAGTCTGTGCTTGTTCTTGTGCTCATCCATTCCCGCCTCTGTTGCCCCGCCTGCCCCCACATGATTCCCCCCCCCCACCACCACAACTGCCCGCAGGCTGGCCTGGACGCAACCAACCAGGTGATCCACCTGGCACGTGACGCTGGCTTCACCAACGTCCACGACTACCTGGTGCACCTGGTGACAGGTAGGCGCACCTGTGTGCTGACGCTCCTGGTGTACCATGACCTGGCATACATGCACTGCGTGAACCAGCACGGCAGCAGACCCAGGGCAGCAGAATGGCATGCCTGTGTGACGGCTGCGATGCTGCATCTGAGCACACACACGAGTACATCCGTGCAATGCACTGCACCTGGTCCCCGGTAAGCCGTCTGTCCAGCTACTGACACTGCTGCCGCACCATCCTTGCCTCCACCCACCTCCCCACCCTGCAGGCGAGTCTGAGGAGGCCATCGCTGCCCGCAAGCTGCAGTTCCCCTGGGGCCAGTGGATCAAGACTGGCGGCATCGGCAAGGCCAACGCGGCAGCCAAGAAGGCGGCTGGCGCTGCGGCGGCCGGCGGCTGCGGCGAGGGCTGCAGCAGCGGCCAGCACAGCAACAGCGCCAAGGCCGGCAGCTCCATGAGTGACGACCTGGAGGGCGACAAGGACCAGGTGAGAGGCAGGCGACAAGGACCAGAGAGTGTGGGAGCTGACGTACAGCAACACCGCTTACATACAGTGCGCCAGCTTACCCACAGGTTGCCATGTGGGACTTTCAGGTTTGGCGGGCCCAAGTATGACTCATGCTGTGTGTGGGTCTTGCAGGCTTCATGAACAGCTCTGCGGTGTACTGCTTTGACATCTGTACCACTAGCTGTGTCAGCTCTAACAGCTAGGCTGGTTGCTGCCAGCAGTTGCCATGCCACGCCATGCTGAGATCAGTAACTGCACAGCGCTGCCGACTGACATCATGGCTGCCACCACTCATGCACTGCTGCAGGCCCCCACCTCTGCCCCAGCACGCCGCGGCGGCAAGGCTGCTGCTGCCAAGGGTGCTGGCAAGGCCGCTGCCGCAGCTGCCAAGGGCGCCGCCAAGGCCCCAGCAGGCAAGACGGGCCGCAAGGCTGCTGCTGCTGCTGCTGCAGTTGTGCCCGAGGCGCCAGCCAAGGAGGTGGACGTGGCATCTGAGGAGCCTGAGGAGGACGACGACGTGCCCATGCTGGCCAGCCAGGACATGTCGGGCATGACCAGGTCAGTGCTGCTGCATGTGCCCCTGCACCGCCGTGAACCAGCGCAGCTGAAGCACGCTCCGTGTGCTGTTGCTGCGACAATGCCTGTGGACAGTGGGTGCCTCCAGCAAGGCTGATGCATGTAGCGCCAGTGCATTGTTTAATTCATGTGTGTAAGTAATGTTTGTGAGTATCCGTCTGATGTGTGCTCGTCTGCTGCACCCCCAACCCCACCCCCTTGCTGCGCCTGCAGGAAGCAGCGCATCATGCTGACCCTGGGCCTGGCTGACGACACAGTCATCACTAAGCCCCGCAAGGCCTGAAACGGCGCTCGAAGGGCGACCCAGGTGCCTGCAGAGAAGCCGCAGGCCACATGTTGTGTGGCAGGGGTGTTGCAGGGGTGCGAGGCAGCCTCTGGAGTGCCGGGGCTGGAGGATGGGGTGGCGCAGAGTGTCACACATGCGGGGCGGCAGGGTGGGAGTCGAGTCTGGTGGTTCAGGGTTGGAGGTGACGTGTGACGTGACAGGATGGCAGGTGACGTCCGGAGTGATGGAGCGGGAGCTGTCATGACGGGATGCAAATGTTGCACACATGAAGTGGTTGCGTGCATGGCCACAGGCAGAGTGGTGGTGTGCATGGCCACATGTGGTGCAGGAGGCTGTAGGGCCTGGGCCCTGGCGGGCAGTGCATGATGCCTGTGACTTGTGACTGACGAATGCAGCAAGGATGGCAAGCCACCAGGCCATGTCTTGTCGTGACAACACAGCACCAGCCTGGCGGATTCATGCGGTAACGACTGCAGCTGTAGACGTGTACACATGTTGATGTGTGCCAACAGGTGTGTGCATGTGTGCCATGGGTCGCAGCTGCTGACAGTGCAGCTGCTGACAGTTTTGACGTACTTTGCATGCGCCGCAGCTGTGCCTCGTGCAGCTGCTGATGGTGCTTTTTGGCTTGGTTTTTTCAATGACAGTACAGTGCTGGTATACCTCAGCAGTACAGTGCCAGTATACTTTGTGGTACCCAGGAAACAGGTTGCTGTACTGGGACGTGTTGGTGCATTCATGGACAGTACAGGGCTAGTAACTTCGCAGTGTGAGGGCAGAGGTTACTGTGCTCGGACGTGGTGGTCGCTCGACGTGTCATCCATCTGGCAGAGAGTTGGTCCAGAGATGTTTGATCTGTTCTGGTGGCTTTTGCAGACAACAACCCCATTGTGCATCTACATCTGCACATGCATGGTGTGCTGCACCCATGGCTTGGCCCCAGATGTGCCTCGTGTGGAACGGTGATGTAGCTTGCTCGTAGATTTGTGGTTTGAAGATGCAGAGCTCTGCAAAGAGTGTCAGACTTGTGCAGTTGGTAGCTCTCCTGTCTAGTCAGATGCTGTGGCATGTCAGGGCTTTGGTATCAGGGTTTTCTGTAGGAAGTCTGGGCGGCACTTGTGTTGGTAGCCAGTGCACCGCGGAAGGTTGTTGGTAGCCAGTGTTTGACGGTGGCACACCAGGAGGTGTACAGCAGGTATCCCCTGTACAAGAACAGGGCCACGGAGCTTTGCACAGAGCCCTGTTCCTTGTGCAGTTTGTGGCCCGTTGACGCGCGCACAGGTTATGGAGTGTCAGTGCGCTGCTGTTGGGCTCTTGGGTGGGTGGTCTGGGTGCACATGCGTTGGTGGTCATTGCCTGCCCTTGCTGACATGGCAGGTGTACAGCAGGTCTCCCCTGAAGCATGCCTGGGCTCACAACGCATGCCAAGTTGACGGGTGCTTTGTGTTTGTGGTGATGACATCATGCTGACGGCCGGCAGTGCATCGCCCTGCTGCCGCAATCTCATGCTTTCTGCATCGGGGGCTTGGGTGCAGCTGGGGTGATGGACTGGAAGGTGCTGTGCAGTGTTAGGGATGAGGGTGTGCAGGACTGGGATTGGGGTGTGATGTGTTCGGTGGGTTCAAGGCGTCAGGGTTGGTCAGACGCTGTTCGTACTGGGTGCCACACGGTCTTCTGAGGACCTTCAGCACACATGCACAATTTGCTTCAGCTTGCTTCTGTACGCCTTGTGTTAGTCCCCTGATTGCCCTTTGTTGGTCCTCCGATTGCTTGCAGCTCATGTGCACAGAACAACTGCTCAGCTCTTGCCTTTGGAGCGTCCTCAGCCTGCAGCATCGCTGCTCAACACATTATGTACACCTGACAGCTGCCGCATTTGGCTGGCCTTGCTGTGTGCGTGCAGCCCAGCCAGTCACACAAGGAAGTCACACGGCCTCAACCTCTTTCTTTGCAAGGAAGCCGCAGGCCACCATCAGTCTATTCATGCTGCTGGCAACTTCAATGCTGAGGGTGCATGACCCCTACTGCTCAAAACCCTACTGCACTTCACAGATATGTGCAACGCTGAGGCCTCATAGTATACACATGTGTTGTACAGCAGCACAGGGCACTCACAAATAACTCATGGTAACCAAGCAGGACCACAGCCTGTGGGAAGAAAACATCAACCAGGCCCTGGCACCCATGAGCTGGCACCACTACAACATAAGCTGCCCCAAGCTCTTGGAAACAAGGGTAGAATCGTCGTGTCTTAATGCTCCTCCGAGGCAGTGGCACTGCTGCTGCTGCCTGATCACAGTGCAGATGCACTGGGGACTGAGGGTGCTGCCAACAAAGCGACGGTCCTGCCTGCTGCAGCTGGCAACTGTTCGGCGTGTTCCCGCCACACATGCGGCTGAAACTTGCTGCTGCCTTCCCTCTCTGTCGTCACCAGAGTGGTAGCATACTGCATCAACACGAGGCTGGCACGGAGCCTTGAGGCCTGCACAAGCACAGCAGATGTGGCAGGTGGGGGCCGTTTCAATTTTGATTTGCCGCCAGGCTTATGGCTTGTGGCCCTCATTCAGTCTTGTGTGTTCCTGCGCTGTGCAAGGTGTCTTGAGCTCAACAGGGCTGTTGTAAAGGCGCTACAGACCATGCGTGCTACTCAGCAGGCCGCAGCAAGTGCAGTCACACTGCCATGGGCCATGAAGAGGACATGAACACAGAAGTGAAGGCAAAGGCCCACTCGCCGCTGCCGTCAACGCCCGCATACAAGCCCCGGGCCTGCATTCGGATGCGTCTCTGCCACGAAGCAGGCATGGGAGCAACCTTCTGCCCTGCTTTCCTGCCGCACACTCACCCGATGGTGCTGCCATACAGTCACACCATATATCTTGGCAGCTTGGAGGCCGCAGCAGCGTGTCCTTTGCACCAAGCTAGCTGCAGTGCAGCACAGCATGCAGCGGCTGCAGCCAGTGGATTGTGGCTTTGTGGCAAGCCTGTAGGCCCATGCAGGACCAGATCGACACTCGTGGCGGTACGGTGGCATGGTGGGGCTGTGTGCAGCTACTGGCTGTGGCTGCGTGGCGCTGAAGCTTGAGAGGATGCTGGGATGGCGTATCAGTGCTGGGCACCCATACTACAACCACTGTGTGGGTGTCTCAAAGGGAGGAAAAGGAAGTCACTGCTGCTGCTGGCCGCTCCTGCTGCTGCGGCAACGGCGGGTTGCCGAGCTGCTGCTGCTGCAGGTTGCCATGCTGCGGCAGAGGGCGTGAGGCATGGTCCATGGCCCTCACTGACAGCTGCCCTGCACAACATGAATGGCTGGTTGCTGGGCTCTGGGTGTTTGCCACAGCAACGCTTGCTGCAACCCTTCAGCTGGCGTAATCCTCCAGGTTAATGACCTTGTTGTTGCGCAGGTAGTCCTTGCTGAGAGCTGCACTTGCCTCCTCCAGCCCAACCTCCTGCCAGCACGGCACGGCACGGCACGGCACGGCACGGCACGGCACGGCACGGCACGGCATGGCACAGTGCTGTTGATTTCAAAGTGATGGAGTGACATTGCTGTATGGCATGCCACCTGTGGCCTACTACAGCCGGGTTCCAACCGGCCAAAACCCACATTACTGATACGACTGCTGCAAGCCATGCAGTACGCCCTACAGAGAGTCTGGTGCTCAGCATGATTCAAAGGCAGGGCTGGCGGCTGCCGTCTGAGCGGGTCTCCTGCACCCCACCTGCAGGTCAAAGTGCTCCGCTGCATTGTCCTGCAGGTCCTGCAGCAGCTGCTGCTTGCTGGGCAGCACGTCCTTCAGGCGCACCACGAACTCATCATGGCCGCGTTGCTGCACAGGCACAGCAGGCAGGCAGGCCGGCCGGCAGGCAGAGAGCAGCCGTCAGGGAAGCAGAGACCAGCAGGAATGTGGCTTTGGGTAAGCAAGCAAGCAGCAGGCAAGACTCAATGCCAGGTTAGGACAGCCCACAATACCGAGCAAGCCTTGCCCAGTGAGCACCAGTTCCTGCGGGTGAGCTGCAGCTACTGTGTATGTGCATGTTGGATCAGCTGAACTGCAGTGAGGTGTGCCATGTCACAACACAACATGCCAAGTTTCGACAGCAGCTGTGCCGTTGTTTGTCTGCTGGTTACCTGTCTGTAGGCTGGCTGCTTCTTGGGGTTCATGAGCACAGCCATGTTGGCTGCGTCATAGTCCCACAGGAGTGAGGTGTGGTGCAGCCAGCGCTTGCTGGTGATGGCCTGGGCGTTGCCGCCAAACTTGCGCTCGTCAAACACGTAGTCTGTGGGGCGCAGCAGGGAGTAGCAGCAATGAGCAGCATAGTGGTCACAGCCGCAGCATTGCCCAGATTCTGTTTTCTGCAGCAGCTCTGACTTGGCAAACCATCACAGCAGAAGCAGGTGCAGCATGTCACACGACAGGAGTTCAAAAGGCTGCTGGCCCTGAAGAGGGTCGCTGCTGGCGACAACACCTCAGAGGTAACCCGCAGAAGGCCCTGTCTTTGCATCCTACATCTGCCAAGGTTGGGCTGTGATGTGCATCCCCGCCCCTTGCCCTGCCGCAGGTGCAAGCTGGCAGCCACTGCAGGTGGACGACCAGGGTTGATGCAGCAGGATTGCAGCAGGTGGCAGCCATACATTAAGGGGTCGCTCTTCGAAAGTGCAGCATTGGGTGCTTACCGTGCTCCCTGAGCCTGAAGTCACCATGCTTCCTAAACACATCCAGGTAGAACTGCTCTGTCCAGCGCATGATGGGGACTGGGAAGCACTCCAGGCCTGGCACAGCCCCTTCCTGGGGACCCAGCAGGGGTGGAGGGTGAGGCGTCTGTAAGCCTGACACGTCACCACCGTTCATGCAGGCTGGCATGTATCAGGTGCAACTGCGATGTTCGAACATCCAGCACAATATTGACACCGCCTAGATAGCTCATGCAGATGCTTTTGAGTTCTTGGTGTGATCCTGCGCAGTGCCCTGGGCCCAGCCCAGCTGCTGATGCCGCTGTCAGTGCGTGTGTGACACTGCTTGTGCTGGTGGTGGTGGTGTTGCAGGACACCCTCTGCTGCCTTCCATTAACTCAGCATTGTGACAGCGTTGACATCCGCACACCACAGCGTGGCTCACCTGCATAATCAGGGTTGTGAAGATTGTGTCTGCATCCACAACTACTGTTCCGCCACCAGTGAAGCGTTTGATGACGCCTAACCGCCTTTTGCGAGCATCATCAGCTTTTAAGAGCTCCTGAACCTTCCTGCGAACACAAACGTGACCTTTGAAGCTGTTGGGAACGCATGCAGGACACGTTCTGACACTGATCTAGGCGATCCATGTTAAAGCTCACCCTGATACGCCCATCACAATGCTTGGCTGCGGTGTACCCTCATTGATAATAAACCAGTTGTGTGAAGTGGCACGCAACAGCGCCTCCTCGAGCTGCAGCTGCTGCAGAATCGGGAAAGCAGCCAACCTAAGAAACTTGACCGAGTGATGAGCAGACACCATCGTGCACAAATCCTGCGCTGTTCCTCAACAGACACGCACCAGCTGCATTGAGTATGACTATCCTATGCAGGGGGCCTGCTCCAGGCATCATGCAAGGCATAACAGGCATTCATGGAAACTCATGCATATGCAGGTTCATGCATGAACAATGAACACATGCCCAGCAAAGCCCTTGATCTCAAGTTGGCCTGCTGCTCACTCGAACAAGTTGTCAGATGCCATGGCTTACACTCTGGCGAGCCTGGAGGGAGTGCAATCGCAACATCCTGTCGTCAGCTGCTGTGCCATGCATGGCACAGCCATATGGCTGCACAAAAACGGCTTACTTCTATGGCAGGGCAAGCCTGTATGCCAGTCCCTCTGCACGCCAACATGCAGTCCCTGCAGCCACATCACGGCCACTCCTGCAAACTCATGTACAGCTGCTTGAAGTCTTCAGGCCACTCTGAGTCAAACTCCAGCCGCTGACGCGTGACAGGGTGTGTGAAGCCAAGGGTTTTGGCATGCAAGGCCGGTCGCCCGAAACCCTCAACTGCTGCCTTGGCCGCTGCTGCTAAGCTACTGCGCTTGCCGATCACTTGTCGTGAAGAAGCTGCGTGGTTTGGTCCATACATGTCGTCACCAAGCAGGGGATGGCCAATGTGCTTCGCATGCACCCTGTAGAGGCATCAGCAGGGGATCACGGCAGAGAAGCAGAGCAGCACAGTCAGTTGCTGGCAGCAAGCAACATCAGCAGCAGCGCGTGACTCAACTCCTAAAAATGAACAGGCCATCAAAGCACGTCACATCAGTCATGTGTTGGATGCTTCACCATGGAAATCAGATTGCATGGGCCATGCAAGCCTAGGCCTGCTGTCCTTCCACACTGTTAAGCCAGCCACAGGCCTGCCAGTCTACTGCATCCATGACTGTGTGCTCTCACCTGATCTGGTGTGTGCGCCCAGTCTCCAGCTTCCACTGCACAACAGCAGCACCACCACCAGCGACCACCTGCAGGGTGGTGTAGTTGCTGGCAGCAGTGCGGCCCCTGCCGCTGCCATGAGGCACAGCCATCATGCGCAGCCGGTTGGCGGGGTCCCTGCAGCTCACAATAGGCAGCACAGCACACCACGCTTCAGTACCTCACCACCAGCACAGCACAGTCAGCACCTAGGAAGGCAAGAAAGTACGCAGCCAGGGCGCAGCCAGAAAGCAGTGAAGGCTGCAGCCTGTGAAGCCCAACAATGCTGGCATTGGAGGCCTGCTGCACAGCAGTCCCCATGCCTCATGCCCCGACCAGCTGCTTGCTGACTGGTGCCCTCAGGAGGACATACAACAGGCACACCTGAAGTCCTTGGAAGCCCCAGCACTCAAGCACGGACCCAGTATCCTACTGAGGCTCACCTGACTATGTTGGTGGCCACCCTTGCTGCAGCCGGCGACGGCACGCCTACCGCGATGCTGTTGTAGATGCGTGACACGCTGCGCTCCTTGAATTGCTGGCACAGCCCTGCATGCACCGCGTCGGTCTTGGCCACCACCATGAGGCCGCTAGTGCCCCGGTCCAACCTGTGCACGATGCCCGGTCGTATGATGCCCTTCCCTGGGCTGATGGTGCTGCTGCTGCCGCTCACTGCCGCACCCGCGCTGCCCAGGTCGCTGCGGCTGCTGCTGCTGCCGCCACCAAGCCCTGTCGCTGCTTCTAGCCCTTGGCGGTCTGCCTTGCTGCCAGATGTGGCAAGGGCTGCTGCTGCTTCTGTGCTGGCTGGTGCTGGGTCAAGGTCTAGTCCACCCTGCTGGTCCTCATCCTCTGCCTCATCAAGGTCATCATCCAGCAGCACACCCCCCAGCACAAGGCCAGCCTGGCCAGAATACAAGCCGCCGCCACTGCTGCCACTGCTGCCACTACTGC
>QAXK01004984.1:0-21178 GCA_004335735.1 Chlorella sp. KRBP | reverse complement strand
GCAGGACGTGGCCAACGCCTTCATCGACATCATGGCCCCCACCTACACGGCCTCCTCCCAGATGCGCTTCATGCTGCTGGTCCAGCTGCAAGCCGGCCGATGTGGCACCAACGTCACCGTCATCGGCCACACGCCACCACGCGGCTACATCGTCATCCCTGACGCCCTCACCGCCGGCGCATGGCCAGAGCTCGCCTGCGCCCCTCCCCCGCCGCTGCCCCCGCCCCCACCCGCCCCACCCGGACCCGCTTCCCCGCCGCCGCCCCGTCCGTCCCCACCTGCGCCACCGCCGCCGCCGCCGTCCCCGCCCCAGGCGCCGCCCGCACCGCCGCCTGCGCCGTCGCCCTGCCCGCCGCCGCCACCTGCTCCGCCTGCCACTCCCTTCACCATGATCATCATTTACGACCAAGAGGTCAAGCAGTCGCAGTGCCCCGATGTTATGTACACGCTCGAGTACACGTACAAGACGCTCTACACCAACATTTATCAGCCCATGAGGTGAATAGGGGGCTGGATGTCCTTTTGAGGACTGCGGCACGCGGCAATGCGCTGTGGCGGCGCAACACGTCCACAAAGTGCGCCGGGCAGGTGCCAGGCGCTCACACTGCACACTATCCACTCGTGCGGCGCAGGTGCAACGCCTTCAGCACGCGCCAGCTCTACGCCTACATCGACTTCATCTCGCCCATCTACGCCACAAACATGGTGTACGTCTTCAACCCCGGCAGCATCGGCGCCATGGTCAAGTGGCTCTCCCTCCCCTGCAAGTCGCAGATCTTCGTCACCAACGGCGCCAACTCCTCCTCATTCACAGAGTTCAACGTGCCCGAGCTCCGCTGCCCCGCCACCCCACCTGGCTCCCCAGCGCCCCCCTCACCCCCGCCGCCGCGCAACCTCATCCCGCCCTGCCCCGTTTGCGGCTCCAAGCCACCGCCACCACCACTGCCGCCTGGCTCCGTGCCTCCTTTACCACCTCCCCCGTCGCCAAACACCCCTCGCCCTCCACCGCCCCCACCGTCACCAACCGGCTACAACTTCCCGCCCCCGCCATCTCCGACTGGCTACAACGTCCCACCACCCCCATCATCGCCAACTGGCTACAACTTTCCACCCCCACCATCACCTACCGGCTACACCTTTCCTCCGTCCCCGCCGCCCTCACCACCAGGCAGAGCGCCTCCTCCCAGCCCTCCTCCCAGCCCCGTCACAACCCCGCCTCCCCAGCCCTGCGGCTCACCTCCGCCCCGTACCGGCACCTCCCCACCCTGCCCACCCGCCCCACCACAGCCCCCCGGCGGCTACACACCCACCCAGTCCAAGCCCATCTACACCGCAGACCCCGTCATACCGCCTGGCAACGGCGGGCTGGACGTGACGGTGGCGGTCATGGCGGAGCGCAGCCCGCTGTTTGGCTCGGTGGACTGCGACAAGATCCTGCAGGTGGCGGACGCCGTCATCCGCAGCATCAGCATACTGCGTGAGTGCGCCTGCGCCTGCGCTTGCCTTTGTGGTGCTGGCTCGGCTGGCGCGGCAGGCATCAGCAACGTTGCTCCTGTAGTGCCAGTGACGATGTGACTCTTTTGCCAAATGCAGCGCACTGTTGGGGCTGACCTTGGTGTGCTACTGGTGCGTCGTATGCTGTGCAGCTGGCCGCACGCCCACGTGCGCCATCAGCAAGCCAGCGCCGGCAGGCAACCGCAGCGTGATCGTGGTCAGCGTGCACATGCGGGCGCCATCACAGGGCGACGCGCTGCTGCAGGCCTTTGGCACGCGCTCGGTGGCGGCGGCGCTGGGGCTGGTCCTGGAGCTGCCGTGCCAGGTGAGGACTGCGGCGGTGTGCATGGCGCTATCATGTATTGGGCTTTCCATCTGGGCGTGTGTGCCGCTTACACACTGCTGCTGCTGCTGCCAAGGGCGCGCTGTGCACGATGTGTCGCTGGCTGCTCCGTATGCGTGCGTGTGCAGGGCACCGTCATCACGTTTGTGCAGTCGGTGGAGGACGGCTCAGTGCCAGCGGTCCAGGTGTCCTGGGACAGGACCAGCATCGGGGAGCAGCTGCAGTGCCCCAGCAGCGCCACGTCATCTGAGGACGACGCTCCCTCGCCTGATGAGGTGGAGGCCTGAACAGGCCACGCGCGCTCAAGGCACACGCGCCACCGCGCACTTGCCACCCTTGCCGGACTGATGATGGACTGAAGGGCCCACGGCGCATTGCTGCGAGAGCCCGCTGTCGCCAACCACGGCTCACCATGCTACGGACACCTTGTATGCCGGGCATTGCAAAACATGGCTGCGGAAGAGTGGAAGAGAGAAGTGCTGTGTCGACCCACACACGTCACGAAACGAACCCCCAAAACGCGCGTCCCAGAGAGAAACTACTGCTTGCTGGTGGGCGGCTGCGTCTTGCCCGAGGCCTCCTTGCTCTGCTTGAGCTGTTCCCCCAGCACCTGCTCCGCGCTGAGCCGCGTGCGCCCTCCTCCGCTGCGTTGCTGGCTGCTGGTGCCCTCGATGGCGTCCAAGCTGGCCATCTCCTCGGCTGCAGGGTCCATCTGCACGCCACGCAAGGCATGCCAGCGGCATGAGGCGGATGTGCACGCGTGGCGCAGTCCTCGTTCCTGCCGCCCGTGTCCCACGCCCCTCACCAGGGAGCGCTCGATGCTCTTGGCCGCCAGGGAGACGCCGAAGGCTGTCCCAGCCACCATGGTGCCCACTGCAGGCAAGGGAGGCGATGGCAGGAGTGGCGGTCGTGGCGCCGGCGTGCGGCGCCCGCATCAGCGTGCCGGCGGGCGGCGTGGGACTCACCCAGAGCGCTGGCCTGGCCAGCCGTGATCCAGAACGTCTCAGAGTCCACTCCCATCTTCACGCTTTGGGTCCAAAGCAGCTCAATCGCCGTTCCACACGCATGGACATTTGGAGGCCCAGGCTCGCAGGAGGAGAAGCAGAGCACGAGTGGAGCGTGTGGAGGAGACGTCAATTGCCTCAGCAGCAGCCCCTGTTGTCGCTGCCGCTCAAGCGCACGCGGCGAGGAGTGGTGCTGGCGAGTGGAGTCGCCCAGTGGCCCCGAGAATGAAGGAGGAGGTCAAGGACCGGTGCGTGCAGCACTCCAGCAGCTGCAGCCATCGCCTCGCACGCTCGTTCTGCGTGGGCAGGCTGCAGGACGCAGCCAGGACGTCCTTCGCCTGGCGAGCGGCAGCAGCGCGTGCTGGGGCAGGCGATGATGCAGGCTCAATGCAGCACGATGCCTAGCTCGACGTCAGCGTGGAGTGGCAGCAGGAGCGCGATACGCTGGATCCAGGGTAAGTTGACCCAGGTCGAGCAGCAGCCCCACAAGCACCGCCTGGCTGCCATGCGTGTGCAGGTTTGGCATCGTATACTTTGTGTTCGTCCTGCTCGGCGCGACCACGCTCCTTCCCTTCAATGTGTTCATGACGGAGAAGGAGTTCTACGATGTGCGCCTTCACGCGCCCCCCTACGAGCCATACATCGCGTCCAACTTCATGGGGCTCTTCGGGCTCGTCTACAACACGCTGTGAGCGCCTGCTTCACCAGCTCTCGCTGCCAATGAGCGCGCACAAGGCATCGAGCGCCCGCACGCTCTGGTCACGTTCTCGCACCTGGTGGACGCAGCAACCTCATTTCACTGGCGCTGCTAATCAAGTACCAGCGGCTGCTCAGCCTGCGCGTGCTGGTGCTCCAGCCCATGGTGGTCGCCTTCATCGTCCTGGCGTCAACGGCTGTGCTGGTGGGCGCGCTTTCTCCGCACGCCCAAACTCAAATCAAATCTGCGCAGCAGGGACCCGCAGCCAAGCAGCCATAGCGCCAGTGCCAGCAATGTGCGTGACAGCGAGCCAGCAGTGGGCCTGCAGGCGCCACTGCGCGCCCGCGGGTGCTGACGACGTGGTGGACGCACCCCTGTGCAGGCACAACGCGTGGACCTGTCGGGTGAGCTGGTGGCGCGCTTCACCATGCCCTCGCTGGGGCTCATGGGCGCGTGCGCAGCGCTGCTGGCGGGAGGCACGCTGCAGCTCGCGTCCATCTTCTCACCCGTCCACATCCAGGTGATCCGTCCGTCGCACACGCTCCCACAGCACACGCCGTGACCGCCCAGCAGCACCAGGGACAATTGTGTGACAGCGCTGATGTGGGGTGCTGCAACCTGGCGTGTGCACGTGGCGTGTGCGCAGGCCGTGGTGTCTGGCATTGCGATTGGTGGCGTGCTCACCAGCAACCTGTCCTTCTTTGCCCAGCTCAGTGAGGCGGCGGCGCAGGGCTCACCCACGCCTGAGGACGTGGCTCCCGTGGCCTTCAAGTGAGCCCAGCACTCGGGGAGTCTGGCAGTGCAGCTCCGTGGGATGGAATGCTGGTCCTTGAGGGAGGGTGACGACACCAGCAGGTGCTGCGCGCTCTGCACTGACCAGCACTGGCAGGGGCTGCCGCCCACAGGGTGCAACAGGAAATGGTTTGCGTCGCTCTGGGGCACCTTGGGTGGGCAGAATGCAGGGCACGAGGCACACCCTGACGTGCATGGCGTACGAGCGGGCTTGCAAGGGACGAACAGAGCATGCACAAGGACGTGCACGCGCGACTGCACGCGCAGGTACTTCACCGCCAGCGCGGTGCTGGTGGGCGTTGCCATTGTGGGCTACAGCGCCCTGCCCTTCCTGCCTTATGGCCGGTACAAGCTGCTGCTGGCCGGCATCATTGACGACCCCAAGGTGTGTGTGTGCGTGTTTTAGCGGTGGGAGGAACAGGCCTGTTGCCTGGCCCCTGTAGGACCAGTCGCAGAGTGCCCTTCCAGACAGCATCATGATGCCGTAGCGCGTAGCGCTGTGGTGTGGGCTCACGTCCTGTGCTGTGTGGCACCGATGTGGTGGGTGTGGCTTGCTGCAGGAGCGCAAGATGCTCACCACGGATGAGGACTACGAGGAGCCCCTGCTCACCGTGGTGGAGGTGAGGGGGAGGGGAGGCGGCACCGGACTGATCAGCGGCGCTGCAGCTTGCGTAGATGGTCCCACACAGCCGCTGCTGGATGTTTGGATCACCACCTTGCCGTCACCGCACGCCATACAGGATGCAGTCAGGCCACGCACACAAGATGTGTATACACGCTCAGCTGACGCCGTTCCCCTCCTGTGTGCTCCTGCGTGTGCCTTCTGTCTTGTGCAGGGTGCGGGCGCTGGCACCAGCTCGGGCACGCGCACCGAGAGCGTCACGCGCGCCGCCATCATCAGCGTGGAGACGGACTTCACACAGGTATGTAGGTACCACACACTGCTCTTCTACTGTGGCCTCTGTCGCTTGCCTATATGCTCATCTGCTTGCCAGAGATGGCCGCGCCAGATGTAAAGCTCGACACACACACAAACACATGCAAACACAACGCACGATTGTCAAGTGAACTGCGGGGCCTGTCTGACGCCCTGGGGCACTCAAGCAGAAGAATGACTGGGGCCTTGCGCTGCGTGCGGACGCTGCTGCTGCGCAGGGCTCGCGCTCGTGGCAGCACCGCCACGCCTTCAGCATCTACTGCCTCACGCTCTTTGTGTGCATGTGAGTGCTACCAGCTATGAGGGAGCCAGCCGCATCAAGTCCTGCTGCAGCCGCGGCGCGCCATGCTATTCAAGCCAGAGCCAGCACAGCGTGTAGAGACAGCCAGACTGGACATGCACTGGGCGCGTGCACCCTGCCACGTGCACGGGAAGCGCGCGTGGTGGTACAACCGCCGTCACGCACCCACACGCTCCTGCTGCGTCCTGCCCTGTCCTGTTCCATGTGAGCGCAGGGCCACGTCCATCGCCTTCCACCCGGGCATCAGCAGCTTTGTGTGCAGCGTGCACAACCCCGCCCAGGTTTCGCCCTGCGCGCCGCGTACCGAGTACGGCCGCCTGGCAGGGGACCTCTTTGTGCCCCTCCTGTATGGTGAGCAGGGGACGTGTGCGGTGTGTGGAACACTAGCTTATGTTTGGTGAGCAGGCCATGTGCGGTGTGTGGCACACTAGCTTGTGTCCAATGAGCGGGGCAAGTGCGGCGCACACTTTAGCACCTGCATCATCAGCACGAGCATGTGCCTGAGTCAGCGCTGGGTTCCCTGAACGGGCCAACCGGCATCCCCACCTGGAAACATTCGTGTGCACCTGCATGCAACTGGGAGTGCAGATGTGGTGCTGCGCCTGCTCCTTTGTCGTATGCCTGGCTGCAGTGCTCTTCTCCCTGGGTGATTACATGGGCCGCAACCTGTCAGTGTACGGTCCCTGGGGCAGGGGGCCGCCCAAGCCAGTCTCCATCCTCATCTACTCAATCATCAGGTGAGCTACCTACGCACTACTAGGGAGCGCAGCGTAGGGACATGACAGGCAGCTGCAGCACTTGGGAGTGCCCTTGTGGTTGTGCTGAGGAGCTTGCGCTCTTCAGCTGAAGAACGCTGAAGAGCAGTGCGTGGCGCCAGGCGCCACCGAAAACAGCTGGTGAAGATGCAGCTCGTGACGAAACACACTGGCACTGCTGTGGGCGCGTTTGATGCGCGCAGGGCGGTGCTGTCGCTGGGCATCCTCTTTTGCCACGTGGTGAGCCCGCACCAGTGGCTGCTGCCCACGGTTCTGGACAACGACCTGGCTCCACTGGGCATCATCCTCTTCATGGGGCTCACACAGGTGAGGCAAGAAGGGAGGCAACAAAGCTCCGTTCCAACATTGGCGTGTGAATCCTCCTGTCCTGCAGTACCACGGCACCTGCCGTGAACGCCATGCGATGGTGATGCTGAGGTCAGGTGTCGGCCGCCCTGCACCAGACTGGTGGATTGATCAGCCACCTGGCACCATGTTGCACCACCTGCCACCAGGCTCAGCCAGCGACCACTCACCTTGCTCAGGGCTGGGCGAGCGTTTCGAGTTTGCGCACCTCCACAAGGCGTATCAACGCAACCCGTGCGTGCATGCTCGTTGCGCCCGCAGGGCCACCTCATCTCCACGCTGTGCATGCACGCGCCGGGCACGCTGCTGCCCACCCAGCAGTCGCTGTTTGGGCCTGTCACCTCGTTCGCCATCTCCCTGGGCGCCTTTGTGGGCTCCTTTGTCAACATTGGCCTGGCCACGCGCTTCCAGGAGCAGTCATGAGCCTTCACGGCCACGCAAGCGCTAGTCATGGTGGTGGTGCGCAGCCGCCTGCATGCGGCATGCGGCAGCAGCGGCGGCGACGGCGGCTAGCGCGGGCAGACTGTTGCGAGCAGTCAGTTGTGTGTTGTGGCGCGCGGGGTGGTGTGGCGGCGTGGAGTCGCACCCGCATGGCTGATGCTGCGGCGCCGTCATCATGTGCCCTGCGCCAGGGCGTGCAGATACACCAGAACGCTCCACCCGTAGGACGGGCTGTGGCGGCCGCGCCCAGCGTTCAGCCCAATGCCGATTGCAGCTTTTAGGGAGGCTTTTAGCTCGGACAAAGCGCAGCACTGCCGGGGTATGCAGGGGGGGGGGTCAGGCAGGCCGGGGCGTGCAGAGTCAGTCAGTCAGGTGTACCCAGCCACGCCGCGCCGGCGTGTACGTGGTGTGTGCGCGCGTGTATGGGTGCGGGTGCGGGCAGGCATGTCGCTTTTCCAGGGGCTAGGGACGTGTTGCCGCACTGCCGAGGGTCTTGCCAGGCGTGTAGCTTCTACTTGACGGCGTTGTTGGGGGGGCGTGGCGGACCAGAGGCTGTGGGTTGGTTGTGTTGAGGGCTTGACATCTGGCACAGCCATCTCTGGGCGAGCGAGTGCTCCCACACTTGACTGTCACGACCATTACATGCGCTGTGGTGGTCAGCAGAGCTCAGGTGAAAGCCACCAGGCAGTGTGTGTGTGGCGGTGGTGGTGGTGGTGGTGGTGAGCCAGCAGGATCGTGACCGTGCTGATGTGATGTAGCGCCCTTTTGCCCTGGGAAGCAGGCCAGGGCTTGCAGGCAAGTAAAGCAAGTAGGCAAGTAATGTGCGTGTGCCCATCACTGCCGCAGCGCTTTTGCCGAGTTCCCCGTTCACTGGCTTTCTGCTTTGATCCCCCTCCTCATTTCCGGATCCTCCGCCTTTCCCAGCCGCACAGGCGAGGGTTGTGGGCATTTGCTCGGGTTTTGGTTGCTTGCTCAGGCCAGGATCAGCACAGGCAGGACTCACACTGCACCGGACAGCAGCAGCTTGTGCGCAGCACAGTGACGTCCGCCGGTGCCTGCGCACCACGTAAGGTGGTGCTGCCGTGTGGGCTGCGGACAAGAACTCATGACGCTGCTGCGCTCGCGTTGCTCTTGCAATCGTGTCTTCATCCGATCTGAAAGCTGGCGGTTTGCAGCAGTTGGCCTGGGGTCCCTGCTACACATCCGGCTGGCTGACTTGCCTGTCTGGTGGCACCCGCCACGGTGTGTACGTGTTTGTGTCTCGGCGCCATCCTTTCTGCCACAGTCTGCTCAGGTGTGCGGTGCCGCCGTGCTTGCCCCAGCCCCATCATCAGCATCCCATCCCAGCCGTGTGGCGCATGTTGCTCCGCCTGACTGTAGGCTGCTTTTTGGGCTGCCTGTTTTGTGTGTAGTTTTACAGCGTTGGGAGGCCAGCGCGTCATGGTTGGGCAGCCACTGGCGCTGTGTAGGTGCAGAGCAGGTCCCCTTTTGGATGACGTGACTGGCGGTAGAGCATCGGCCTGGTGACCTGCGTCGGTGGCCAGCGCGCCTCTGCCACTCTTTGTGATGGCTCGCTGCCAGCACATGGGCCCGGACGGGCCATGTTGACATAGGAAAGCGAAGAAGACATCTGACGCGTGCTTTCGTCTTCCTCTTGCTCTGTCTCCTCTCATCTCTCGTTCTTCTTCTTTCGCAGGATGTTGCTTGTCCCGCTGCTGCACACCCGCTGCGGCGCCCCTGCTGCCATTTCCTCTTCAATATTCCGAACTTCCGCGTCCCTCCTACCGGCGCTGGTGCTTCCTCCCTTGTGAAAAAAGACATCCGAGTTGCAAGCATAGCAACCTCACCGTCGCAGAGCAGAGTCAAGCATGGTCAGTCGGGCGGTTCAGGCGCCAGTGAGGCGCGCGCCGTGTGTACACATCCATCAGATACAGGTGGGGGGAGTTGGGAGGACGGAGGATGAGGAGGAGGCGTTTAGCCGCCGAAGCCGTAGAGGGTGCGTCCCTGGCGCTTGAGCGCGTACACCACGTCCAGCGCGGTCACCGTCTTGCGGCGCGCGTGCTCAGTGTAGGTGACGGCGTCGCGGATGACGTTCTCGAGGAAGACCTTGAGCACGCCGCGCGTCTCCTCGTAGATGAGGCCGCTGATGCGCTTGACGCCACCACGGCGAGCCAAGCGGCGGATGGCGGGCTTGGTGATGCCCTGGATGTTGTCGCGGAGCACCTTGCGAGCGCATGCATGGCGCGCATGAAGTGCGCACTGCATCGGCGCATGCGCAAGCGCGTGCAAGCTGTCCCTCCCTCAGCTGCAGGCCCACCCCACGGCAACGCTGTGCTGCTGTGCCCACGCTGTGCTCCATTCCCGCGCTGCCCCACCCCCACGTCGTGCTGCACCGAAGCACGCACAACCCTGCCTCTCTGGCGCTTCGAGCCGACACGAACGGGGCCTTGCGACACGCTGCCACCCGGCGGATGGCGGGCTTGGTGATGCCCTGGATGTTGTCGCGGAGCACCTTGCGGTGGCGCTTGGCGCCGCCCTTGCCGAGGCCCTTGCCGCCCTTGCCGCGTCCAGACATCGTGTGCGTGTGGTTGGGGATGATAAAGCTTCACGCTTTTGCGCCCGGGATTGCGCGAAGCTGAACTTCCGCATGCACCAAATCACCCAGGGCTTGCATTTCGAAAAGCTAGCAACAGCTGCGTCAGGAGCGTCAGGAGCAGACCAAGGAAGCAGGGGTCACAGCGCCACGGTCACAGCAGGTGAACAGGTGGCGATTGTGGCCATCGCAAGATTGCGGCGGCGGTGGCGGCGGGTGTACAAGGTTCTGCAAGGGACAGGATGCACTGGACCTGCACTAGTGCCGCTGCATGGGTGCGGCGGGCGTGGCCGGCAACTGCACGAGGCTGGGCCCCGACCCGCCCAGCGTCGTGGCGCCGGCGCCTGGGGAGGGCAGCGCCTGGCTGACGGTGCGGGCGCCCTGCAGCATCGCCGCCACTGGCACGAACGACTCGGGAGGCATGTACCTGCACACCGCACACGCGAGCGGTACAACGTGCGTCATGGATGTCGTCGTTTGTTGTTGTTTCCTTGCGGCGGCACTAAGGCGTGACATCCGCTGACAGCATGACACCGTAGTGTGAGCCTCCCTAACACCCCCGCCCCGACACACTCACGTGCTCTCGCCCGTGTCCACATTGAAAAAGTAACGAAACTTCTGTCCAGTGCCGGGGTAGACGCCCTCGCACTCGCGCCAGGGCGGCAGCCCGCTCTGCTGCGCCAACGCCGCCGAAGCCAGCCGGCCCATGCCGCGCGCCCCCGCCACCTCCCGGGCCTCGTCAAAGTTGCGCACGTGCGCCTGCTCCAGCGCCTGCTCCAGCGGCAGCGCCTGCAACATGGTGCGCCCGCTCGCCGCGTCCACCGTGGACGTGATGAGGCCCATGCGCTCCAGCTTGCCAATCGAGTCGCACACCTCGAAGTCCATCTGGATGTCCAGCTTCTGCTTCCTGCGCACAGGGCAGGTTCAGGACAGCATTGCAGCAGGACGATTGACTGGTGCGGCCTGATGCTGGCGGCAAGGCAGCGGCCCTCCCATGTGCCAGTGGGTGAACCCAGGCAGATTCTCGCACCCCCCTACGCGGAGAATTGTTTGAGGGGGCGGGGGAGTTTGAGGGGATGCAGGGCTCTCTGCTCACTTGATGAGTGAGCTGAGGTACTCTTCCACCGCTATGTCCAGCTCCAGCTTGCTCATGGCCGTGGGGCTCTTGAGGCCGCGCCAGAGGAAAAAGTACGCCAGCATGGCCTCGTTGTCCTCCTGCATGCGGTGTGGTCAGTGTGGGAGCACACCATCTTGGTCCCTCTGTGAGAGCCGTGAGCCTGAACCACAAGCGTGAGATGCTCCATCCGGGCCAGTCAGTTCGCACCTACCTGGACCCGCACCTGGCCAGTTATGGCTACACCAGAGATGGCCGCATCAGATGTGAAGCTCGACTCACACACACATACACACATCTGATACGCCTGTTAGCGAGGGCTCCGCCCCGTCAAAGCACCCAAACAGATGCAAATATCGACACACAGGTGGCCCTCACTCGCCCCTACCTGTTCCTGCGCCTCGTCCAGCACGCCGCTGACCACGCCGGCGTTGTTGTCCAGGTTGTGCGTGAGGCACAGGTCCGACAGGTACGCCTGGTACTGAGCCATCTGCAAACAGCAGGCAGGGGGTGGGGCAAGGGGCCTTGAAGTCGCTCCTCCCAGGGCGCAGTGGGCACTATTGTGCTGGTTGACAGGGAGCTGCAATCATGCCGGCAGCGCACCTTGTCCTTGACGGCGAGGTACCCCTTGATGCCCCTGCATCGCGGCAGCACCAGCAGCAACAACAGGATAAGGAAGCGGTGCTCTCTTCCACCGTGTGTGAGCGGCCACGGTATCCTGCCTGAGGCCACTGTGGCCAGGGGCATGCCTCACCCTGACAGGCTGGGCCGCCCCATTTGCAGCTACACACAAGTGCACACACGGCTGTTGCCAAGCACCCCGTAAGCGGCAGCTGACGCAAACAGCAGCAGCAAAGTGCAGCACATGGCGCAGAGCAGATGCGTTGTGCCCACGCACCACGTGAGCGGCATGACGATGAGCACGAGGGAGAGCAGCGCGTCCATCAGGCTGCTGAAGCGCACCGTGCCCGTTGCCACCTTCCAGATGGCCATGCCACAGCCAAAGACGATGGGGCCCCACACCTGCACGCACCATGAGGGCGCACGTTGAGGCACTCTTCACTTCGGGTTCTGATTTCAAGCTGTACGCTAGCATGGGCCGTGGGGCACCAGGCTGACGGGCCTTCCCGCCCACCACACCGCCCACCATGAGGTAGTCGAACCAGGTGAATTTGGCCTGTGAGCCGGGCAGCAGCATGTCCAGGTCAGCCAACTCCACCTCCTGCACACGAACAGCCCAGCGCCCGTAGCAAACGTGCATTGGTACCGGTTGTGTGCAGGGTCGCAGCACACCACCACCACCACAGGTTTACAGGGGCTGCGGTGCAATAGGTTGGAAGGCGTGAGAAAGGAGCCACACACCTTGAAGAGCTTGAGGTACACGTAGCCGTGCTGCACCGTGACCGAGTTGGTCAGGGCGATCATGCGCTTGCGCCTGCGACCCCACACAGCAGCAACAAGGAGCGCAGCCAGCATGGCGATGGGCCAACTGCTACGAGCCAATACAGATCAGCAAACACTGCCAAAGGAGGTTGCACTGGGAGGGCGGCGACACCACTTGGCTGCAGCGGCCTGAAGCCCCGTTTGCAATGTGCCACACACACACCACAACACCCGCAGCAGCAACACCAGCCACTCACCCGAAGCAGGCGCACTTGTGGCAGCAGCTGTGCATGAAGCCCATGCAGCCGGCCCTGCCCTTCTCGTGCAGGTACGCGTCCAGCTGCTCCTTTGGTGGCAGGGAGAACTGCAGCGCTAGCCGCTGGAACACCTGCGCACGCACATGAGTGCACACGCGGCGGTGCGTGTGATACGAGCGTGCCAGCGCTGAACTCCCATGCGCATGCCATTGCTCTTGGTGGTGTGCTGTGTTGAGCCTTGCATCCAGCACAGATATGTCTGGCAGCAGATGGCCGGCAGTCCACATGTCATGCGAGTTTCATCACGATGGTGGGAACCGGACGATGGTGGGAACACACCACACGCAAACCACGCACCGTGGTTTCCATCTCCTTGGTCATGTAAAAGGTCTTCCACGAGCTGTACTGGATCTGCACGCGATTAGTGACGCCACCACACACGGCAGGCGCGCGAATACGGGCAGGCAATGAATGCGGTGCAAACCACGAACACTGCTGACCCACGAGGTGGCAGCAGCACTGCTGTGGCCGCCATCACAGGCACACTCCCAGATAGATCTGCTTTTGCCGCCGCCGGCTGCCCCAGAACGCTCTCAAGCCCGCGGGCGCTCACCGTCTTCTTGCGCTGCCCCCTGAACCAGAACTTGAAGCTGATGGTGTTTGGGTCGCAGGGGTCCACGTCCAGCCCCCGTGCGCCCTGCACCTCTATGGACCTGGCCATCTGCTCGGCAGTGACTTCGTCAAACTCGCCCTGCGGCAAGAGAGGTATGATCGAAACAGATGAGACTACAGCCTGGGCACTCGCCGTGTGCCCACAAGCCACCAGCACACAGGGTCCATACAGTGAAAACAGTGGTCAGCGTAACTGCTGCGTTGCTGTTCATAACCAAAAGTAGTAGTGCGATCAGGGGTGCCACACACCTTGTCCAGCACGCACAGGAACTCGTTCTCAAAATCCCTGGCCAGCGCCATCTTGGCCTCCCTGCAAGCAGGAGTGCCCACAGAGCACACGACGTAATGAGTGCGCCATGCGAATGGTCGGCGTGAGCGGCTCTTAGTGGGTGAGCGGCCCCTCCTCCTGACACTGCGGGCCCGCTAGCAGACTACACGCCCCCAGGCCTCCTCCCATCCCTGCCACCGTGCTCAACGGTCCCTTACCAGCTAGCTCCCTGCAGCACTCACTCTGTGAGGATGCCCGCCCCCGGGTCCTCCGTGTCATTGTCCGGGTCCACGTACGCATACCTGCACCGCCACCATGCGCACCGTCACAAGCACACACGCGCCATGGCTGCCTTGCCGCAGCTGCCGCCCAGTGCTGTGACGCCTGCCAGCGCTTGAACTTCTTCCACAGACGCTGCAACTGCACAAGGTGTTCTGCAATGTTTTCGCCGCGCTCACTTGTCCTTGACGTCCCCAAACGCCACGGCCAGGCGCATACTGTTGCGCAGTGAGAGCAGGCGGCAGAGGCGGCAGAACCTCGAGACCACGTCCTGCGTGGGGAACACCTTTGGGTAGTCCTGCAGTAACAGGGAGAGCAAGTGAAACAGGAGGCTGAAGGAGGCTGTGTGTAGCTTGGTTAAGCGGGGTGGCCGGCCGCCGTCTGCCCTGAAGCGTGGCAGGGCGCAGCCTCTCTCTCGCCCAGCCTGGTATCATTGAATGCGCAACGTGCTAGTCTCCAACGGCAGGCAACAGGCTGAAAGGGCAGGGCAAGCGCTGAAACATGTACATGTCACTCACGTCTATGAGTTGGTCCCGGAGGTCAGGGAAGCGGAACGGAATGTAGTTCTCCACGGGCGGGCCGCCCTCGGTCTGCATGTGCACCGACTCCGACGGGCCAGACATGCCGGCAAACGACCCAGGCCCTGGCCCCCCGGGTGATTGCGGAGGAGGCGCGTCGGGCGGTGGGGCGCCTCCTCCGACCGAAGCAGGCGGGGCGGTGACGTTGACGGTGAGAGCTGTGTGCTGCGGCCCGGGTGCTGCGGCCGTGGGTGCTTGTGCGGGAGGCGCCCCGTTGGTGGAGACGAACTGGCCCGGCAAGCCGGCAGCTCCGTTGCTTACAGGGAGGAGGGGCTGTTGCAGGGGGTGCTGTGCCGGCTCCAAGGGTGGGAGCGGTGCAGGTACTGGTAGTTGTGGGGAGAGGGCGGGCGGTGTGGGTGCGACGGCGCCTTGCTGCACGGCTGGCGGTGGCAGCAGCTGCTGCGGTTGCTGTGCGGCGGGCTGCTGCAACGCGGGAAGGTGCTGTGGTGCCGGCAGCAGCGGAGCGGCGTCGCCCAGTGCCGGCAGCGGGGCGACTTGGTTGGACTTGCCCCATGGCGTGGGCAGGGGCGACGCCATTGCAGCTCAATGTCACAGTGCGGTCGCAGTGTCACGCTCCTGCGGCGTGCAGAGGGCAGCGTGGCCTGCGTGTCGGGTGCGCATTGGGAGATGCGCCGTACCTCGGCGGTGCCCGGCGCCCACAGCTGCTCACCATGCATGGCAGCAACAATTGGAACGATGTGGCTGCTGCTCCTTGCGTGCTGCTCCGTGCAGAAGCCTCCTCCTCTCGCCGCGGCCTGGTGTCCCGTGCACAGCGGGACAGCGGCGACGACTGTGCGAGCTGTGTCAAGCGAGTGGATGCACACTGTGCAACGCGAAGCAGCAGGATTGCTGCCGCTTCGACATCGGTCGTGCGGCACGCATGACATCCGCCGTGCCTCAATCTGTCCCTGCAGCAGTCGCCATTGGTCGTTCGGCACGCGAATTGGAGTTCCCATAGTTGCAAGGTCTCATCTCATCGCAATTCAGTCAGTGCAGAGCAAGAAGAACGCTCACCTCTGCGTCTATTTACACAGGCACCGCGACGCAGCACGTGCACCCACCACACCGGAGTCCAGCATCAGGCAGGGGACCACACGCAGGCCGCGTGGCCGCCCCATTATTATCATAATCAGACCCCTGCCACAAGCTGCCTCACCAAGACTGAACAAGAAAACAGTGCTGCATCCCCAGATCCCCTCTCCTCTTTCTTGACAGCTCTCCAGACCCTTGGCTGACTCCTCACTAGGTGCACACGGCCTGCGGCGCCATGCGTGGCTCGCCCAGCGACGGGAAGAGCGGCGGCGGGTCGGCGCGCGGCCCCCCGTGCGGGTGCCCAAACCTTGACACCAGGAGCTGCTGCGACATGATGGTGGGCTTGAGGATGCCCAGGCTCTCGGCGGTGCGGCGGATGACCACCTGCATGTGGACGATGCTGGGGAAGTAGGGTGCCCTGCGCACACGTGGCAACGCACCACGTCGGGGACAGTTAAGCCACAGCCCAATCAGGCTTGCTAAGGTCGCCCCGCCCAGTGCCAGCTGCGAGCCCAATTCAAGGTGCAAAGCACGAAACAAAGCGACTCACGAGTGCATGCACAGCTGCGCCGTCTGCTTGGGGTTGAGGATCTTCATGGTCATGAAGCTGAGCATGCTGTGCAGCACGCCGCACTGCCGCACGTTGCGCGTCAGCCGGTCAGACGCCTGCAGGCGTTCACAGCGTGCACGGCAGTCAGCTTGTCAGTGAGTTACTGCACCTGCTCGTCCAGGTGAAGTCCATGCATAACGTTGTGCGGTGCGGCAGGAAGCAGCAAGCACAGATCAGGCTCAGAAGGGGCTGGGTCGATGTGGAGGCACAAGGTACCACCAGTGCCACCATCAGTGCGGCCACCAGCGCGAGGTGGCTCAACCGCGCGAACCCGCACTCACGTCCTGCAGGCGGACCTTGGCCTCCAGCAGCATGGCGTCGCTGGTGCCAAATGGCACGCATGCGTCCCTGTGTATGCATGCAGCAGAGACCGCGTGCGCGCTCCCTTGAGTTGATGTTGCGGGCCTGCATGCCTGGCCAACTGGCCAACTTCAAGCAGCAGCATCCAGCCACGCTGCGTGGTGGAGCACAGCACGCCACGTTTGCAAGCTACGCGCACACACACACACACCAGCACCGTCAGCGCCGCACTCACCCTGCAATGGCCTCGTCCACTGCCTTCTTGAGCTCCCCTCGCTCGGCCAGGTTGCGCTGGAAGAGCCGAGAGAACATGTCAAACGCGCCAATCTGCGGGCGGGGCACACACGGCAAACAATATGGCACGGCTTGCAGGCAGCCGAAGGCACACAATGGCATCTGCGAGACTCCACACGGGAACACACGGTGTCCTGCAGCGCACGCCTTGCAGTCACGACGACGACGATGACAGCGCGCAGTCAAGCAGCAGGAGGCATCCGCGTGGGACACGTGACGTGCCCTGGGCGAGTGCAAGCAATGACAGCAAGCATTGCACTCACCAGGTCGAGCAGCTGTTCCTGCGTGAGGGCCAGCTTCTCAATCACCGTCTCCCAGAACTCGTAGCTCTCAGCCTCCTCGCCTGCGCAAGCAAAAGCACAGCCGCACCGTATGGCATGACAAGCACGAGTTCAACCGCGCTGTATACAAGATGCTGGGAGGACGCTCATGAGACGCAGCGCTGGCACAGGCAGTGTGCATGCGTGCGCCCAGAGCGTGCAACCGCCGACGCAAACAGCAGCACACTGACCAGTGCAGAGGTTGCGGGACTTGGCCTGCCTGATGATGGACAAGTCCGTAGCGCAGATGGCCATGATGAAGTCGACCAGCTGCGTGTGCAGCTGCTGCAGGTGCGTGGCCACTTCAGCCTTGACCTCGGGCGTGGACGCCGAGGCGTCGGCCACCAGCGCATCGCACATCTCCATCACGATGACTTGCCAGCACGTCACAAACATGTCGAACGTGATGCCCCTACACGCACGCACGCACACACGCACGCACACAATGACATTCTTTGTTTTTACATACGCGCTCTGCAGTGTGTGGCAGTCCATGCACCGCCCAGGCTGGACCAGGAGCAGCGCGTCGCGTCGCATCAAGCAAGGCGGCGCACTCACTTCCCCTTGGTGTAGGCGCTGAGCACGCGCTCGGCGTGCGAGCGGTTGTAGGTGCTGCGGAAGGACTGCGCGGCATGGCAGTCACGGGCAAGCAAGGCTGCGCTCTCGGCCAATGCTGTGCCACTCGCGTGCGATCGCACCAGTGCTAGCTTGTGCAGCAGGCTTTTGCTCCTCGTGCTCAACCTGCTCTTGCCTCACCTTGAGCATGGGTTCCAGGTTGCGGTCCAGGGAGTCTGGGTCAGACAGGTGCGACAGGTTGTGCTCCGAAGTGTCCACTGACATCTGCAGAGAAGAGGATGTGCGTCAAGGAGCAGGGCAGGTGGGAGCGAGGGTGCAGGGGGCGTATGCCAGGCGAGAGCGTGCACACGCGTGCTCACGACTGCACGGCAACAAATGCAAGTCACGCCACCCACCTGCAGCAGCCTCTCCTTGCGCTTGAGCTCGCAGTTCTCCCCCTCCAGGCCCTTGACCTGCAAGGCACGGTGAGGTGGATGTGTGCATGGGCGTCAGCTGCGGTCACTGTGAGCTCAGTGTGCAGAAGCACTAGCAATCCCACGCTCTGCCGCCGTACCAGTGTCAGCTTCTCGGCCAGTTGCGCCTCCAGTTGCTTGATCAGGATGCTGTTCTCACGCTTCTTGTCCTTGACCGGCCTGCACAGGCAACCACACAAGTGTGCAGGAAGCAAGGCGCTCGTCTTCTTGTGCCGCCGCCACTACCGTCCACCCGCACCCGGGAACAACCAGCAGCAGTCAACGCACTTGGTGATAGCGACTCCGTTGACCATGTGCGTGGGCTTGCGTCCCCTCCGTGGGCCTGGCGGTTGCGGGGCCGCCACCGGAGCCTCTGCCTCCTGCACCTTTTGCAGCAGCGCCTGCCACCCCGCCTGTGTGGTGCTGCCCTGCCCCTGCATGATGCTTGTCCGTGCCAGCGCCGGCTGCACCACAAAGGCGCTGGCCGTCAGCGCGCTGGCGGCGAGGCTGGAGCTGCCTCCGCTGCCGGGCCCGTGCAGCGTGCAGGTGCTGGCGCTGATGCACGTGTCCAGGGTGCCGCTGTTGGAGGTGTTGGAGGTGTTGGCGGTGGTGCCTGTCAGGGCCGTGGTGGTGATGGTGACTCGGTCGCTGCTGGCCAGCGAGGGGCCCTCTGAGGAGCCTCGGCGGAAGGACAGCGGGCCTGACTTGGAGCCGCAGTTGCTGAGGGTGCACACGGTCTCGCTCGAGTAGCTGGCATCCTGCAGGGGTGTCATGGGGGAAGTCAGACCAGAAGATGTACGCGTAATTTAGGACCTCAGCGCGCCCAGCGGCACCCCTGCCCGATGACGCAGATTGTGTGCGTAAAATCAAGGGGCTGCACGGGGCTGCAGGTGCCTGCACAGCTGCTGTTCACCGCTCGCTTGGCCCGCGATGGCTATGGCTGTGCGATCGCTATTGCCAGGGCAGGCAACCCTTAGAGCGGCGTGCGCGAGTGCGCCATTGCTTGCACGACCCCACCCATGCCACTGTGAGGCCACGCACCGCTGCCAGGTCCTGCGTGGAGGAGGAGGTGCCCTGGTGCTGTAGCGGTAGCGCTGCCGTCGGCAAATCATCAAAGACGCCGAAGCCTGGTGATGGCGCATTCGCGCCGTCGCGCCATTCCGCATAGATTGACTCGAACGCCCTCTTGTGCTGCTGCTGTGGCTGCTGCTGCTGCGCGATGGGTGGGGGGCTCGGCGCTGGCACCCAGGACTCCTCCAGGTCTGGGTCCAGTCCTGCGAGTCCCTCCACCTGCATCAGCTCCTGCTCATAGTCTGGAGTGAAGAGCAACTCCAGGAAGCGGTCGTCGCTGGCCTGCGCTCCTTGGCCAAATGGCCCGGCACCGATGACGTTGCGCTGCATTACCACCCCAGGACGTGCGCCAAGAAGAGGGAAGCGCTCGCTGGCGCTGCACAGGCAGTCTGCTTTATCGCCAGTGATGCTGCGGGCAGTGCGCGCTCGCGGAAAGGAGGAGAGCTCTTGACGGAGTGCCTGCTTGAAGTGGGATTCTAACGGCTTGACTCACTTACACGGGCGCAGTCCGTCATGCCGCAAATGAAGCAGGAAGCGGCGACGCTGATGCAGCAGGAACGCAGCAGCAGCTTCACAGGGAGGGAGCAAAGGCCCGCACTGCCACACAGTTCATCAGCGCGTCGTGTCGTGAACTCATGGTGATGCACGAAAGGTGGGCTCCCGATCTGAAGAGATGGATGGCGTGAGGGTGAGGTGCATCCTTGCCCTGGCTTGCTCAGGCCTGCAGGCAGGGCACAGGGCGAATGTGTGGGCCGCACACCAAGTGCGCAAGTACACGAGCACCAGTGTCACCAGCTGCTCACCTTCGGCAGCAAGAGGTGATGGCTGGCACGCCACAGTGCGCATCGGTCCCTACGCCGCCACCTAGCCAGCAGGAGCGTCCGCTGCCGCACACGGTCTTGAGCTGTGGCTGGGCAGGAGCGTCCGCCGCGGTGTTAAACGACCTGAGCAAGAGGACGTGGAGCCACAGCTGTGAGCCTTGGTCGGCAACTGCAGGCTGGCACTCCTCCCATAAGGAGAGCGTTGAGGCCCACCCTTTTTGCGCGCACTTGGGCTTACCTTGGCTGATGGTGCCTTTGGTGGCGTCCAGCGGGCGGAGGCGCCAGTTGAAGCGCTGCGCCGGTTGAAGAGTCGAAGGGCCTGAGAGCCCTCTTTCCAAGGTCGAACTCCAAGGGTGCAGGCCAAGGTAAGGATGAAGTTCGGATGCAGTTCTCGACCCCCAAGCATGCTCCACGCAATGGCGCCCTCACGTGCGCACAGCCTGGGGCGCCGTGCCCTGCTCGCCGGCAGCGGTGGCGGCGGCGGCGGCAGAGGGGGAGGGCTGCGGCGACTCGCCGTTCGGGCCAAGCCCGAACTTGGCGGCCAGCAGCTGCTGCGTCAAGGCGGCTGGCTTGAGGATGCCCAGGCTCTCGGCGGTGCGGCGGATCACCACCTGCATGTGGAACATGCTTGGGAAGTAGGGCGCCCTGCGCACACGGGAATGAATCACACCACCGGTACGCAGCGTCTCAGTGCCGAGTGGATGCCAACTCGCCAGTGAGGGCGTGCTAGAGCGGCCTTGTTGGCTACAGGCGCGCTCGCGTGCCACCCCGCTGCTGATGACCATGTTTGCGCCGCCTTGCCACTCACGCGTGCATGCACAGCTGCGCCGCCTGCTTGGGCGTGAGCACCTTCATGGACATGAAGTTGAGCATGCTGTACAGCACGCTGCACTGCCGCACGTTGCGAGCCAGCTTCTCCGACGCCTGAGGGCACTCAATGCACACACGTGGGGCACCTTCCACACGCAGTTTGACCGCTGCGCCGCCGCCCTCGCTCCAGTACACCAAAATCGCCTAAGCAGAATCGCGGTGCAGCACGCTCGCAGCCTGTGGGCCATGTAATCAGCAGCACGGCAGCGTGGGTGACGCAACGTGTCTCACTCACGTCCTGCAGGCGGACCTTGGCCTCCAGCAGCATGGCCTCGCTGGTCCCCACGGGCACGCTGGCGTCCCTGCGCACGCACAGCGGCACTCACCCAGGAATTATGAGTGTGTACTCGTCACCATCGTGAGCCACGGTGCAGCACACGCACAGGGCCACATTTGTGTGCCTCCAACGTGCACTGGCGTGAACTTTGCTTGGCGAGGCCTGCCCGGCGATCTTTTGTGACAGCTGCAGCATCATGACACCTGCCGTGAACGTCATGCAATGCTGCTGATGATGATGTGTGCCTTCCAGCTGCACGCCGCTGGTGCAGTGGCCGCATC
>QAXK01004976.1:0-12106 GCA_004335735.1 Chlorella sp. KRBP | reverse complement strand
GGAGAGCCGGCCACTGGTGGCAAGCAACCGCACCACCAGTTGGCCAGCAGCAGTTCCTGGGTTGATGGGATCAGTGTTGGCACAGCCAAGCTCAGCAGCAGCAGAAGGAGAGCGGACTTGCTGCTGCGCTCCCCATGGCCATGGCTCGTGCAGGGGACGAGCAGGCGTTGAGGAGCATGCAGGCGGGCGGCGGCGGCGGCAACCAGAGACGGGTGAGTACTAGCACACCCGCAATCCGCTGCAGGACTCTCATCTTTCGTTTCGTTGGTCCCTATTAGTCGTGGCAAGCATTTACGGCACACCCGCAGTCCGCTGCAGGACTCCCATCATCGGAATCGTTTCGTTGGTGCCTGGTAGTCGTGGCAAGCATCACAGCACTGCCTGTATGGTGCCCGCACGTGGCACGTTGCGTGTGTGCAGGAGGCGGTGCTGGTGGTGCCGTACGACCGTCGCTTCCCGCTCATCCGGGTCCGCACGCGCACGCCGCTACGGCTGCTGGGGCAGCGGCTGGTGGTGCAGGTGGACGAATGGCCTGTGGGCTCCAGGCGAGTCTTACGTGCTCTTTTGCTTTACTGGGCTTTACCGGGTGTGTGTGTAGCTTGCCAACAGGGCTTCAGGCCGCAGCACCCAAGGCAGCACGGATGAGCAGTGGGGAAAGATCAGGCACCAGCCCAGGCCACAGCATGCTGTCGCCAAGCCACCAAGGCGCCAACGACCGTCCGGGGTTGTTACAGTTTTGTAAGCTAGGGAGTAGGCAGAGCCTTCTTCGTCATCGACATCAGTCTGTCCCATCTTGCCCGTGGTTTGATGTCGTGGCAGGTGTCCTTCTGTGTATCCGTACACCCTAATGCTCGCATGCAGGTACCCTGATGGCCATGTGGTGCGCGTGCTGGGCCCCATGAACGACCTCACCGTGGAGAGTGAGGCCGTGCTGCACCAGGCGGGCATCCACTGGCAGGTGCGTGGGGGCGCTCATGATGCACGGCTGTATCTTGCCGACGCACTACTACTACTTGGCAGCTTTCCTCGTGATGCTTGAGGAAGCTCGCATGATGCATCCCCAGGTTACCTGTTTAATCCCGAACAATCGCCCTGGCTGGAGGCATGCAACGGCAGCGTTCCTCTGGCCGCCTCCCCACACCGCAGCCCTTTTGTGCAACCATCACAACACATCTGCTGACCGCTGACATAACATCCCAATGCCGTACCTGCCCCCCACACACACCGCAGCCCTTTTGCGACGCCGCGCTCAACGAGCTCCCACCCGTGCCCGACGACCAGCCCAGCAGGTGGCGCCCCTCGCACGCTGAGCGTGCTGTGCGGCGCGACCTCACGGGGCCAGAGTACTACGTGTGCAGGTGAGCGGGGCGGCACGTGTTACGATGCCCAACAGGCGCTCCGGAGGTGCACGTTCATACACATCCTCGTGTGTATGACCCGGTGTGCGGCCGTGAGCGGCTACTGGCATCTGAACCAGGCTCGTGTATAGTCACAGTGCAGTTTTGCAGCACCCTGTGGACATGCTTGCCTGACTTGGCCTGCGCTCCTGACTTGGCGGCTTGCCTCACTTGGCCGCGCGCAGCATCGACCCCGTGGGGTGCACGGACGTGGACGATGCCATGCACGTGCGCTTCCTCAACCCTAAGGGCGCAAGCGCGGGGCCGCTGCGGGTGGAGGTGGGCGTGCACATCGCCGATGTCAGGTGGGCTGGGCGGGTGGGTTGGGCTGGTTGATTGGGCTGGGCGGGTGGGCTGATTGATGGTGACAATCATCCCAACCTGGCAAGCGCAAGTGCAAGCGCTGCTCTTCCTGGTGTGCATCTGACCCAACAGATGCAAGCACAGCCTCTACGGCTTGCAGAAAGGGAGAGAGAGAGACAGAGAGTGCTTGCAGTGGGACAGCCACGCAGTAAGTACAAACAGCAAGCACGCAAGTACAACTTGCGCACGCTGCTGCCTGTGCCTGCAGCTTCTTCGTGCGGCCGGATGGCGTGCTGGACATGGAGGCAAGGGACAGGTGCACCTCAGTCTACCTCGTGGACAGGTGCGGGTGCCGTGCGCTGTGCTGGGTGACCCTCGCACCCTGCCTGATTTGTACCTGCAGACGCTTCTCCTTCGTACTCCTGATGAGCCTGCGCACCGTGCGCTGAGCAAATGTGCAGGGGTGGTTGGGGCTGGGGTGTGCAGTTTTTGTTCCGCCTGCCTCCGTTGCTCAGCAACGGCGCATTTTGCACGGCGGTGGCGCCCCCATCAGCAGGCCAACGAGACGCGAGCAGCACCTGCTTGCTGGTGCGCAGGCGCCTGGACATGCTGCCGTTGTTGCTGAGTGAGCAGCTGTGCTCCCTGCTTGCTGGTGCGCAGGCGCCTGGACATGCTGCCGTCGTTGCTGAGTGAGCAGCTATGCTCCCTGCTCGGCGGAGTGGAGCGCTACGCCGTGTCGGTCATCTGGACGCTGGAAGAGGAGAGCCAGGAAGAGCAGATGAGGCGAGAGTGAGTGATGTCACCTCACTAGCAGCTAACTAACTAGGTGCTAGCAGCGAGTTACTGCTGTCAGCTGCTCTTTTTGCGCTTTGTGCAGTGTGTTAGTTGGCAATCTACAGCTCCTACAAGGGTGTGCTGGATGGCAACCACAGTTTTGCTTGGCGCCTTGCGCACGTACTGTGCGCTCTTTGCAGCGAAAAGCCATGTGGCCTAGCTCTGCAAGGCGGCAAGCCATGATCAGGTGCAACTCGCATACGTGTAGGCGTGAGCTGAATGGGGAGGCTTCATCCGAGCGGCAGCTGGTGGTGCGCGGCGCGTGGTTTGGCCGCTCCATCATCCGGTCCAGGCATCAGCTACACTACCAGCAGGCCCAGGTGAGGCGAACGAGGCGCTTGACGGGCTTGCATCTTGCTTGCGTGGAGCTGGCATTGACGCATTGACGCCACCTGTCTTGCTGCAGGGCGGGCTGGGCACCGCTAACCCTGCCGCCACTGCTTGCCAACCCATATCCGATCTAATCGTTGCCTGCGCAGGACCTGCTAGACGGCAGGCCTGCTGCGCCCGGCGACGTGCTGCCCCCCGCTGACGTGGCGGTGCTGCGCCCAGCCCTGGTCTTGCTCAAGCGCTGGACGGACCAGATGCACGCGCGCCGGCTGGCGGATGGCGCGTTGGAGCTGGAGAGCGCCGAGCTAAGGTTCAAGGTGCGTTTGTGATGTTTGCAACCCGGGCTGGTGCCGGCTGGCGGATGGCGCGTTTGTGTGCGTTTGTGATAATTAATTGGCTTGCAAACGGGGCGGATGGAGCGTTAAAGCTGGAGAGTGCTGAGCTAAGGTTCAAGGTGCAGCCCACTAGCACGTTTGGTGGCCATGCCTGTGCATGGACGACTGCTCATCTCTCGTTTTGGTGCCGCCACACACGCTCATTTAGGCGTCCAAAATTTACTCCCACACACACGCATCAGGACCTTCAGTTTTTCGCTCGCGTGCCTGAGTGCTGCGAGACATCTGATACGCCCGGTAGTGGGCTCCGGCCCCGCCAAGGCGCCCAAAAAGATGCAAAATACCACTCCGACACACACACGCGCGCGCTTGCCTGCATGTCCGCGTGCAGACGGAGGGGTCAGACAAGAGCCCCCAGGAGGTGGTGTCCAAGGCCAAGATCCCAATGATGGACGTGGTGGCGGAGATGATGATTGCCGCCAACGCCGCCGTGGCCAGGCGCGTGTCGGAGGCCTTCCCCGGCGCGGCGCTGCTGCGGTGCCACCCTCCCCCACGCCCCGAGGCCTTTGAGCAGGTGAGCAGGCCAGCAGATGATGTGGTTGGAGGGGTGTTCTCATGCCTTTCCCACTGTGGTGCTGCTGCGGTGCCACCCTCCGGCACGCCTGAGAGCAAACTGTTTGGACCAGGCGCTCAGACAGTGCCAGAGGGTATAGTCGGTCTCTGCTGCTGCTCACGATGAGCAGATCAGAACTCTGCCCAGACCCTGCACCGGTTGGCCTTCACCCTATCTCCATGCAGATCAAGGCGATGCTCGACACGACGACGGCTGGAGGGCCGGGGGCGCGTGACGATGCGCTGGACCTCGCACAGGTTGGTAGGGCAGGGAACCCTAGGGTGCTGCTGGACCCTGGTCTTTTCAACACCGAGGCAGCACACTCATGAGCAACTGCGGCGGCAAACCATCGTTGATACTGCCAGCGGTTCCAATGAACCCTGCAGCAAGGGTGACTGCTGTGCCCTCACGTGATTTGCGTGCCATAGGGTTCCATGCCCCACCCATGTGTGCCGTCGCCGCTGCACATGCTGCACATGCGAGGGCAGGTTGACGCCAGCTCCAACCGCGCCTTTTCCGCCGCGTTGCGTGAGGCGTGCCGCCGCGCCAGGCGGAGGGACGCAGCTGCCGCGCAGCTGCTCAAGGGGCTGGCCACGCGCGCCATGGCTGAGGCGCAGTACTTTTCAACAGGTGCGCGGCAGGTGGCATGTTGCCATCACCATCATTAGTCATCACCATCAGCAGCAGCAGCAGCAGCAGCAGCACCTCTTAAGCAGGGGTGCACCACGCTGCACACCACATGCAAGCAAAGCACACACATGCGAGCACCATCGCCCCGCCTCATGCCGGCACGCAAGGCCTAAAAACCGTTTCTGCGCAGGTGATGCGCCCCCAGGCAGCCCTGCCGCCCGCCACTACGGCTTGGCCCTCGACTACTACACCCACTTCACCTCGCCCATCCGAAGGTAAGAGAGAGGACGCAGAGAGAGAGAGCCTCTGCTTGCAGTGGGATAGCCACTGAAGACCGAAGAGAGAGAGACCGCTTGCAGTGGGACAGCCACGCAGTGAGTACCAGCAGCACGCACAGGCAGCCTGGGCCATAAGACCCGTGAAGCTGCAACAAAGAGTCAGACGTCCGGTCATGCGCCCCTGTCCAGGACCACTGATGGGGGAGAGAGCAAACCCACCAGAGAATTTTGACGACCTGAAGCTTGGTGCCGCTGTTGCTGGGAGAGCAACGAGCAAGGCCCTTGCGTCGTGGGGCAGCCACTGCTGTGGGTGCAGGAGGTAAAGTGGAAGGATGAGCTCACACCCAAGACCGAACCTTTTAGTGCTGTCGCTGGCATGCAGGTACGCTGATGTGGTGGTGCACCGACAGCTGCTGGCAGCCCTCGCCCTAAACCCTAACCCTAACGCCGGCGCTAGCGGCAGCGGCGCGTCAGCGCCCACCCCCCCCACAGACCCAGCAGCAGCAGCGGCAGCGGCAGTGGGAGGTGGGGTTGGAGGTGCGGAGGCGGTGGCGGGTGGTGCGGGGGCAGGGGCGGTGGGTAGGATGGGGGGTGGGGCGGCGGGGGCGGGGGCGGGGGCGGCGTTGACGACGCACGCGCAGCTGTCGGTTGCGGCGCGGCGCATGAACGAGCAGCACCGGGCGGCCAAGCGCGCGCAGCAGCTGTGCACGGAGCTGTTCCTGCTGCTGCTGCTGCACCGCAAGCCGCACGTGGAGAGCGCGCTGGTGGTGGGCCTGCAGGTGCGCGCGTGATAGGGCATGGGGCATGCGGCGCGAGCATGAGGTTAGGGCTTGGACCACCAGCTTTAGGGCTGAATAGGGCAGCGCGTGCTGGCAAGGCTGTGACGCTGTGCAGTGTGGTGCGTCTGTGTGTCGAGTTTAACATCTTGGTGCGGCCATCTCTGGCAAGCAGATGAGCATATAGGCAACACAGGCAGCAGTAGAGCACAGGGGGAAAAGTCTCAGCGCGAATGCACACAGGTGCTGCTGATGGTGCTGGTGCTGCTGCAGGCGGACGGGTGGGTGGACGTTTTTGTGCCGTCGTACCAGATGCGTGCGCGCATGTGCATGGTGGACGGCAAGGGTTTGGTGCGCAAGCCCTTGGACGGAGACGACCCGCTGCAGGCAAGGCGCTGCTGCTCTCCTCTGTGGGCACCTTTGCTTTGATTTGATTTGCGTTGCTGCCGCCTTGCACGTGCCGCTGCTGACCCTTGCTCACAATGCCAACTCAGCCAAGCCACGTTTGGAGAGAGAGAGACTGCTTGCAGTGGGACAGCCACGCAGTGCGTACCAGGAAGCACGCACGGGCAGCCCAGGCCATCAGACCCGTAAAGCAGCAACAGAAAGCCAGGCGCCCGGCCACGCGCCCTAGTTTGCATGTGCAGTCTCGGTGCATCGACCGCACCACCACTGTTGTGAGTGTGTGCCCAACGTGGCTGCATCATGCAGGAGGGCGGCGAGGGCGGATCAACCCTAACCCCTCCCAGCGCCACCGACCTCGCCCTCGACCAGCAGGCCCGCCGCGCCCTCACCTACCACTACGCCCCCGACGGCCAAACCCTAACGGTGCTGGGCGCCCCCATGCAGGGCACGGGCACTGTGGGGACATCTGCCGGGCGGGGGGCAGGAGGGTTAGCGGTGAAGCAGCAGCAGCAGCAGCAGCAGGAGGGAGGAGAAAGGCGTGTGCTGTGGCGTGCTGAGCTTTGGGGCCGCGTGTGGGTGGTGCTTGGTGCTGATGGGTCCAGTGCCCATGGGCCCAAGATGAGCGTGAGAGCAGTGGCGGATGCGCACGCGGCGGTGCGGGGGCGGGCGCATGCTTCGACCACGGGCCCTGCGCTAGAGGAGGAGGTGGCTGCGGCGGGGAGGGTGGGCGTGAGGAGGGGGAGGGGCGGGGCGGGTGGCGTGCAGGGAGGGGGAGGAGGTGGGGGACGGGTGGAGGGTGGCCCGGCGGTTGTGGTGGCTGAGGCGGGGGCGGGGGAGGCTGGCGCCGGCGGGAGTGTGGCGCCGGCACCAGTGGAAAGAGAGGACGAGGAGGGGGGGAGGCAAGGAGGGGGCCGGGCGTTGCTGGAGACGAGTGCGATGCTCGAGTCTCTGCTGTTGGCGGACCAGGGCGTTGAGGAGTTGGATGGGAGCGCGGCAGGAGAGGCGCCTGTGGCAGCAGCAGCGTCCACTGCCTTGGTGGCGGCGCAACGGCAGCTGATGCAGCGGATAGCGCGGCTTGACGCCAAGCTGGCTGCAGGTGCGTGTGCGAGGGGTGCTGCGGAGAGGGTAGGGTTGGCTGCCCCGGCGCGGCGGCCACACCCGGCTGCGTGTCCAAGGACAGGGCATGGAGCAGAATCTGCTGTGCTCCTCTGCCACGCGCCTTGCGTCGCTGCAGCACCGCTCAAGGCCACGGGCAGGCGCGCGTCCTTGGGCGCCAAGCTGAAGGCGCTGGAGGACGAGCTGCAGCGCCTGCGTGATGGTGGGGCGTAGGCGATGGACGCCGGCTGGTGTGGTGTGGTGTGGTGGTTGCGATTTCGCCATGCAAACCGGCGGCGGAGAGCGGGCTGGGCACATCGGGCTTCACACAGCTGTAGGAACACGCTCGCAGCAACATATCCACCACTTCGCTATCCCGCACTGCCTGCTTCGCGTCTGGAGATCTTCTAGGGCGACCCTGGTCGGCAGCAGCAAGGAGCACCGCAGCGGCGCAGCTGGTAGCAGCAGCATGAGCACGAGCGGCAACCTGTTCGCCGCCCTCGCGAGCAAGAAGAAGAAGAGCACGACCGAGAAGAGCAAGAAGGAGAAGGCGCCCCCGAAGGTGGTGGAGGAGCCCCAAATTTCGTCCGAGGACCTCGACCGCGAAATCTTCTCGCAGCCGACCTTGGGAGTCAGCAACTGGGCGGACGACAGCGAGGACGACGATGTGTACGCCCCCGCACCAGTGGCCGAGCCTGCCGAGCCAGGATGGAGCAAGGTGCGCGTGCAGCGTGCAGCCTGCAGCGATGGTCCACTCCTCGCGTGCGTGTGTGCGTGCAGGGCCTCTCGCGCTCGCCGGGCGTGCCCACTCGTGACCCTTGCCTCCCCCTCCTGCGCTTGGCGATGCGCGCAGGCGACAGGCGGCGGACGCGCAGCGGCGAGATCCACAGCGCCAGCGCCAGCGCCCGTGACGACCAATGGCGCCGGGCCGCACAGCGACACCGAGGACGAGGATGAGGACGACGAGGTGCGCGCAGGGAGCCGCCCAGCCGCACAGCAGCCACTGGTGCAGCAGCGCAGGCACCAACACTGGGGGTGGGGTGATGCGCATGCGCAGGAGGAGATGGATCTAGAGGCGGAGCTGGGCGTGGAGCTGCCCAAGGATGAGGACGAGGAGGAGGAGGAGCGAGGTACGGGTGGCGCGGGTGGCACACAGAGGGTGCGGACAGCTTCCCGCCTGCTGCACCACACCACTACCTAGTGGTGCCCATGCTGCAGCTGCTCATGCGCGTGTGCGTGCGGCGCGTGCGGTGCACAGAGGGCGGCGACAAGGCGGCGCTCAAGCAGTCACTGCAGGCGCAAGCGGCGGCAGCAGCCAAGGCCAGCAATGAGCCGGAGAAGCAGCTCTCAAAGAAGGTGGGTGGCTGAGCTTGTAGCTGGGCTATTGATTGGAATGGATCTTGGTGGTGGTGCGGCGGGGGCGGGCTGGCGGGCAGCGTGCGTGCGGCACGAATCCATTGCATCCACATCCCTTCCACGCTGGGTCATGAAAGGGCGAGCAGCAGTGGAACAGGGACTGCCCAGGCTCGTGGCGTTTGTCGCTGGCAGGCGTCGCACACACCATGCTATGCCGACCTTTGTGCTCCACCTGGTTTCCCCTTTCCAATCCAACCCCACAGGAGCTCAAGAAGAAGGAGATGGAGGAGCTGGACGCCGTGTTCGCCCAGTTTGGCATCGACGCGCCCGCTGAGGGCGGCGACGCGGCCGCTGCCGCCGACGCGGGCAAGAAGAAGAAGAAGAAGGCCAAGGCCAAGAGCGAGGAGCCGCAGGACCCCTCGGCGGTTGCGCCGGCGGGCGCAGAGGCGTCTGGCTCTGGTGGTGGCGGTGGTGGCGCGGCGGCGGGGCAGCAGGGCGGGGGCGAGGGCGGCAATGACCAGGCGCCCGAGGAGGAGGAGGCGGAGGAGGACGACGGCGCGCCGATTGACCCGGCAGCGGTGAGGGCTGGGCGAGGAGGGAGGGGCGCTTGGCGTGTGGAGGGGGTGGGACGGATGGGGGCGGCAGTGGTGAGGCTTGGTGGTGGCTGGCGTGCCAGAGCAGGGCGTGCTCTGGCACGTTTGCAGCAGGTGCAGCCACTGCAAGGGTTGAATGCACGTCGTGTTGCAACCGTGGCCCCCATCACCACATAACGTACTGCTAGCACAGCAGCTGGTCGTGTGAGGTGAGGCGTTGCGTGTCATGCCCGCTTACGTTTCGCCCACTGATGCGTGTGTTGCCCGGGCACGTGCGCAGGCCAAGGCGCGCCTGGCGGCGGCGGCGGCGCGGCGGGACGCCAAGAAGAAGGCGGTGAGCAGCGCGGCGCTGGCAGAGGCCAAGGCACGCAAGGCCAAGCTCTCCAAGCAAAAGGACACCAAGACCTTCAACCAGGTGTGTGCACGTACACAGGGCCTGTGGCGCGGGGGTGCGCCAGTGTGCGGGGCGCCTGCTCGTCTACCTGAGCGCAATGCACTCTGGCGACAGCGTGGCCGCTTGATTGGCCCGTTGAGGCGGCAGGGCTTGTCTAGCGAGTGGGATGGTGGGTGCGCCCAGGATGCGTGGGCCTTATGTGGTGAGCTGCTTCTGTCTGCCCTGTGTGCAGATGCCCACGCGCTGAGGTGGAGCACGCAGCAGCTTGCACGGGGGAGCTTGGAGGCGACGGAGGCTGGTACAACGTGCTCGTCAGGACAGCAGCCCTTATAGGACAGCGTCCGTGGTCTGGGGTCTGTTCCAACAGGGCCAGGGCTCGCAGGAAGCTCTTTTTTTCAGCGTCCGTTTCGTTGCGTTGCGGGGGCTGTTGTGCGCCCTGGCAGTGTGTGCAGACCAGGTCAGCAGGGGGCAGGCGCCAGCGTAGCCTGCAGCAGCGCAGCGTAGCTACTTGGAAGGGAGCGCTCAGGGATGGAGTAAGCAGGCATCATCAACCGCAGCAGGAGCATGGGCAGCAGCAGCAGCAGCAGTAGGACTGTCGTTGATCCCGGTTGCGGTCCCGGTGTGGTGGGCGTGTGTGTCGCGTGGGTGCGCTCTCAGTGTGTGCCGTGTGCTTGCCTCGCCACGGCATGGGGGTTGTGTTTCTCTGTGCTCTGAAATGCAGAGGCTGTGCGGCGCCTGCATGCATACCCGGCCATGCGTGTGTCTCTGGCGCGTGCTGCGACGCATGTTGGGGTGGATGGCGCGTCGTGGATCGTTTGGTAGCGCCTCACCCGCAGGGTCGCCTCGGGCCCCTGGTGGGCCTGCTCTTACCCCCTGCTGCTGGGGTTGCCTGCACTGATTCCCATCCTTTCAATGCTCCACGTTCTCGCGGACGACCATGCAGATGCACGAGGTGGTGGTCCCGTTCATCTTGACCGCCCTTCACAAGCAGCAAAGATGGCCACCGCTCAGCGCTCTGCCCAGCGCAGCAGCACCCGGACCAGCAGCACCCATGCCCGCAGCCGCACGGTGCTGGCGGTGCCCGTTCGGGCCGTGGCGCAGCCCTTCAAGGCGAGTCGCGCAGCAGCCGCGACTCAGCGAGCCAGCCTGGAGGCGCCTGAGCCATCCAGGCCATCCGTCGCTACCTTGTGTGTGATGCGCAGGCTGCTGGTGCCGCCGCTGGCGCGTCCGCTGCTGCCTCCGTGAGCCAGGCTCGCTCGGTGGCCGCTCAGGTGCGCTCGAGATAAGTCGATCGCGCAGCGCCCAAGCGCAGACGCTGCGCGCTATAGATGCAGGCTATCAAACGACACGGCGCTGCACCAATGCCTGCGGCATTGCGCTCCGCAGGCGACTGGCGTGGCGGTGGCTGCCAAGCCTGCGAGCACGAAGAGGCCGACGAACCCGTACGAGCTCTTCACGCTCACCACCTGGCTCCTCAGGGTGAGCGTCCAGCATGCGCAGGTGGAGCTGGCTGCCTGGCGGCTCGTGTGGGGCACGGCAGTCTGATCCGAGCCTGGGCAACAGCAGCGCAACGCACAGCGCTGCACCAATGACGCCAATGATGAGCGCAGGAGCAGCAGAAGGGTACCATCGACGGCGAGCTGGCGACGGTGATCGCGTCCGTCTCTCTGGCCTGCAAGCAGATTGCGTCGCTCGTGAACCGTGCGGGCATCTCCAACCTGACGGGCGTGGCCGGCGCGCAGAACGTGCAGGTGAGGGCAAATGCACCTCTGCTGCAGCACCAGGTGCCTGTCAGAGGGCCGGGTGGGGGACGGTCAACGCGGCGCGCTCGCCGAGTCAAGATGTCGCGTGGAGCCGAGCTGCGCGCAGGGCGAGGACCAGAAGAAGCTGGACGTCATCTCCAACGACGTGTTCAAGACTTGCCTGGAGAGCAGCGGCCGCACGGTGGGTTGGCTTGGGAGTTGGGAGGCGTGCCTGTTGGCAGTCCGCACATGGTGCATGAGGCTAGACGTTCGCAAGCAGCTAGACGTGCACGCCACATGCTCACCCCGCAGGGCATCCTGGCCTCTGAGGAGGAGGACCTGCCTGTGGCGGTGGAGGAGACCTACTCTGGTGAGCGCGCTGCTGGCCGCCAGGAAAGGAAGCCCACCTTGTGCGAAGCAGCAGCAGCAGCAGCGGCGCATGAGCACAGCACAGCCTCAGCCGGCAGGGAGAGGTGCAGCCACTGGCACCAGAAGTCAAACAGCAGCACGCAGCCGGTCACGACAGCATGGGGGCAGCCCGGGTGGCGTGGCGTGGCAACCTGGTGGTGCCACACGCTGCTCTGCCTTCTGCCTTGGCGTGGCGCAGGCAACTACATTGTGGTGTTTGACCCTCTCGACGGCTCGTCCAACATTGACGCCGGCATCAGCGTGGGCTCCATTTTCGGCATCTACGAGCCATCAGAGGAGTGCCCCCTGGACGCCATGGATGACCCGCAGAAGATGATGGTCAGTAGAGCGCTCGGTAGAGCCTCGGTGTCATGGCAGGAGGGTTGACGTGACGTGAGGTAGTGCGTGATGGTTCCAGGCAGCAGACCAGGGGCAGCCGTCGCCTGGCCATGTGTGCTACATATTGGGGGGCCGTTACCATGCATGCAGTCTGTGCATGACGAGGGACGCCGACTCATGAGGGAGCTCTCTTGCTCGCCGCAGCACTGCGTGCCCTCAACGTCCCTCTCCGTGCGCACCTCTTGTCCTTGATGCCCGCAGGAGCAGTGCGTGCTCAA
>QAXK01004975.1:0-10286 GCA_004335735.1 Chlorella sp. KRBP | reverse complement strand
GGCAGCGGTGGGGGTGAGGGCGAGGGCGGCGCTTTGGCTGTCAGCGACACGGGCGAAGGCAGTGGCAGAGGCAGAGGCAGGGGCAGGGATAGGAGCAGGGGGGGTGGCGCTCTGGCTGTCACCGACACGGGCAGAGGCAGTGGCAGGGGTGAGGACATGGGCGGCGCTCTGACGGTCAGCGACACGGGCGAAGGCACCGGCAAGGGTGAGGGCGGGGGCGGCGCTGTTGCAGCTGGCGACACGGGCGCAGGCAGCGGCAGCGGCAGGGGTGAGGGAGGGGACGGCGCTCTGGCGGTCAGCGCCACGGGCGAAGGCACCGGCAGAGGCAGGGGTAGGGGCAGGGGCCGAGGCCGGGCCAGGAGTGTGGCTGGGGCTGTTGATGCTGTAGGTAGCAGCCCCCCAGCCGATGACAGTGCCATTGGCACTGGCAGAGGCAGAGGCAGGGGCAGAGGCAGAGGCAGGGGCCGTGGGAGGGGAAGGCTCCCGGGCACAGGTGCAGGCGACCTGGGTAAAGGTACAGGGGCTGACAGCGACCACAGCAGTGACCGCAGCAGCAGTGACACCTCAGAGCCCGACAGTGCTGACAGCAGCAGGCACAGTGAGGATGGGAGCGACTATGAAGCTGAGCTGGACACCGCTGCAGCACCCCGGACCGCAGCAAAGGCGGCTGCACCCCGCAAACGTGCGCTTGCAGCCACAGCAGCGGCAGCAGATGCAGCAGACGCCCCCGTTGTGAAGGCACAGAAGTGCAGCAGCACTGCTCGGGTGGCGACCAGCTCGCCAGCTGCCACCCCAGCAGCACCAGCAGCAGCGGCGCCAGCAGTGCCAGCAGCAGCAGTGAGGGCAGCAGACGTGCCTATGGCCAAGGCCCAAAGGAGGCGCAGCAGCACTGCCCAGGTGACAGCGAGTACCCCCGCTGCTGCTGCTGCTGCAAGTACGGGCACCAGTCCGCGCAGTACAGGCGGTACACATGTTGAAGTGGCAGCCAAGGCGCTGCGGCGCCTGGCAGGGGCGCCCGCTGTGTCCGCACCACACTCAGCACTGGTGGCCAGTCGGTCGGCAGCTCCAGGGGCTGTGCAGCAGAGCCCTCCAGCAGCAGCAGCAGCAGCGGCAGCAGGTGGTGGGTGCACCATGAGTGTGGCCGGCCTCAAGGCAGTTGTGATTGCAGCACACCCCGACCAGGTGTGTGCGAAGTTCTGCATGATTATCGACGGGCTGATGGGCTGTGCAGGCCACAGCAGAGGCATGGATGACCTGGTCACAGCAGCAGACCTACTGCAGCTGCAGCACGTACAGCAGTACATGCAGAGCTACAGCACAGGCCGGACAGCACACCAGTGCAAGAGCAGTGCACGGCGGCTCGCAGCGGTGCTGTCGGTGGAGAAGGTGCAGCAGCAGCTGCAGCCAGGTGTCCTGAAGCAGCTGTGTGATGAGCTGGCGGCAGCAGGTGCACCTGTGACGCTGTGGGAAGCAGCAGACACACAGGTTACAGCTCGTGAGGCTTCTGTGGCTGCAAACACAGACCAGGTGACTGCTGTCGGGCCCGACACTGATGCCCAGCCAGCAGCAGCAATGGAGGTCGATGCAGCCAGCAGCCCGCGTGCACAGCAGCATGCTGTGGAGCAGGCAGCAGCAGCAGCCAGTGACCTCCCGGCGCCTGCCCGGAAAGGTCCCCGCTTGGCTCGCACCAAAGCCGTCGTCGCTGCTGCGGTCGCCAGGCGGGAAGCAGCAGAAGCACAGCTTGCGGCAGATGCAGAGGCAGCAGCAGCGGCTGCGGCTGAGCAACGTGCCGCGGAGGCAGAGGCAGCAGCTGCAGCTGCAGCAGCAGCCCGGGCTGCTAGCGCTACAGCAGTCATGCAGGCCGAAGTGGATCTGCCTGAGCTGTTTGACCCACTGCAGCCCAGCCGTGAGCAGAAGCGGCGGTTCTACAGCTTGATGAACCTGCTGGCGCAGCTGAGGCCTGGTGACGTACGCCTGGACAAGTTTTGGTGTGATCAAGAGGTATGTTGAGAATGTTGCCTTGAGGATTCGGGGCAATTATCAACATTATGTTGTTATCAACATTATGTGTGCTGGCAGGCTGCTTGCTTGTGGACCCCAGGACATGCATGCCTGCCTGCAGCCAGCTCATGCAGACACTGAAGGAGGCACTCTGTCATTTTGATGCATGCGGGCCCACAAACAGACACTGCTGCCCTGACCTTACCCATCTATTGTGCGTCATTATGTTACCAGCCAGCTGCACTGAGTTGTGGTGGCTGCTCTGAAATGCCTCGTACGTGTCCCCACAGGATGCAAGTCCTGCTGATCGCTATGACCCACTCCAAGGGAGACCTGCTACATATATGTATGTATGGTACATGTATGTACCAAAATACCACCCCCTGCCTCCCTTTGTTGTGTGCCTGCAGTGGCTGCAGGCCTGCATGAAGCAGGGGTTGGCAGAGGCCCAGCACATGGAGGCAGCCAAAGCAGCCCTGCAGGCCCTGCTAGACAACCTGCAGAGCAGCACACCAAGCACACCAAACTCGTTCTTCACTGTAGCTAGCTCAGCTGCGACGGGCGGGGCAGCAGCTGCAGGATACAGTGCAGAGTCTGCAGGAGCGGATGGCACCCAGATGACAGGGGCGACAGAGCCTACAGCAGCAGCAGCAGCAGACAACAGTACCCAGGCAGAGCTGATTGCAGCGGAGCGCCGCATGCGCAGCAGCGCAGCAGCCCTGCGGCTCACGTTCGAGCAGCAGCTGCAGCTGCGGCAGCTGGTGGGCCAGCTGCTGCTGTTAGACCCGCAGCACCTGCAGGTGCAGCTCTTCCTGACAGAGTATGAGGTGAGCACACTGCTGCTGATGACAAACGTCGACAAGGGTGGCTTTGAGAAGTGGTGCACGTGGTTCCAGCCAAGCACAGTGACACAATGACAAGCATCACCTGCCTATACTAATCAGGCTGCACAGAAGAGTGTGATCAGGACTATGCAGCCTCCATCCTCGACTGACCCACGCTAGCACACACAAGCTGCACGCGCACTCCTGGCAGGCGTTGAATACGATGCCACCCTGAACACTGCACTGGTCCTGGTGTGTGTGCTATGTATCCTGCTGCTGCTGCTGTTGTTGCAGTGGCTCATGAGCCTGCTGTTCAACACGAAAGAGGGCAGCGATGCCCAGGCAGATGTGCAGCAGGCCACGTCACAGGTCTTCAACGCCTTGCTGTCTGCAGCAGGCCCTGCAGCAACAGCACCAGCAGGCCCGGTCTCTGTGACAGCAGCAGGGCTAGCAGCCTCCACAGGCAGCTCAGTATGCCCGGCCACGGCACGGCTTGTGAGGCGTGCGCGTGCCTTCCACGCCCTCCTGATGCAGCTGCAGCCCAGCAGTCAGCAGCTGCGGGCTATCAGGAACCGGGTGGCGCCACATGCACTGCTGGGCCTAGCTGCTGACGATGCACGTGTTGAGGCCTTCCTTGCTGACCACGAGGTGAGCTGGACGCATGGTGTGTGTTGGCGGCATGGTGTACTGTGCACCTCTGTGTGCCCTTCTTGGGACCGTCCTTGGCAGTGTTCTTGTGGCATGCGACCACTGAAGAGGGACCCAATTGCGTGTGATTAGGGGTCGTGCCACGTCTTCAGGCTGCTTTCGGGCATGGATTCAGGCTTCTGTTGGACGTCAGCACCTGCGCCACTGCCACGAGGCACACAGCAACATGGGTGTGCAGCATCAATGTTGTACCATGACCGGTGCCCAGCCCTCCGCAAACCTACTCTGGTGTGCATGCATGGCCGCATGTTGTACGTGCTGTACAGGTCTTGCAGGACCTGTTGAGTCAACCCCAGGAGGCAGCTGCAGTGCGTGCTGACATACTCAACCTGCTGGCCAAGCCCCGCTGTGCTGCCATGGCCAGCCTGGCAGGTGGTCAGGGTGCAGCAGCCAGCAGTGCAAGCACAGCCCACAGCACCGCAGTCGGCAGTGCTGCAGCTGGTGATGCAAGGACGGAGCTGTGCAAGGAGCTGTGTGCTGCAGAGCGCTCTGTGCTGGCCCTTGTGCAGCCCCTGCAGCCCAGCATCAACCAGCGGCTGCAGCTGCTGAACCTCATGCGGGACCTGGCCAACCTGCAGCACACAGACCCTAGGGTCGCGTGCTTCCGTGTGGACTTGCGGGTGAGCACAGCCCCTCGTTTGTCGCACTTCATCAGCTCTGAATGCTGTGGTCTGGACCCACCACGTGACCCTGGCTTTCACAAACAGGCTCGTTGTGCGGCTGGCTCAACACTGGCCCCGTGCCCTCCCAGTATGCAACCCACCTGACTCGGCATGTGTACGCCAGCTAGAAGCTACACAAGAAGACAGCCATCGCAAGAGGTGTGCTTGTTTTGTCGACTCTGGCATGCATTGCTGCTGTGCAGAGGCTGAAGTGGCTGCTTGCAGATGCACAGCAGGAGCAGCTGAGTCCGCCCCACTTGCAGCTCGCCCTTGCCGCATGGCAGAGCTTGCTCAGCAACGCAGACGACAAGCGCATTGATGCTGCAAACCTGGACAAGCGCACAGCAGCGGAGTCCCGCGTGCTAGACTGCTGTACGGGGCTGCAGCCAAGCCTCTCCAAGCAACTGCGACTGAGTGGGCTTGTTGACACCCTGCGTCAGCAGCCGACCAATTCCGTGCGGGTGGCCAACTTCGAGCTCGACTCCCAGGTCAGTGTTTGTTTGCTTGTTCCAGTCGCGTGACGGCCTGCGCGTGATGGGCACAAGAGTGTGTGATGACGAGTGCGACTCAAGTTTGTGAACTGGCCTGAGCTGGGGATGTGCTTTGCATCTTGTTGTTCGCAGTGGCTTCAGGACCTGACAACAGCAGCAGCAGCAGCAGCAGAAGACACCCACCAGCACTCCTATGCTCAAGCTGCGCTGCGGCGTCTGCTGGTCAACGATCCCTGCACATTGGCAGCAGCAGCTGGCATTCCTGCAGCGCACACCATCAGCTTGCTGCAGGCAGGGCGTGAGATGTGGGATGCTGTTAAGGCGCTGCCAGCCGAGCAGAGCAGCAGGGTGCGGCTGCGGCGTCTGTGGATGCTGCTGCATGTGTTGGTCAGGCTGCCGCCGACTGACATGAGGGTGACGAGGTTCCACACAGGCTGCAAGGTAAGCTTGTACTGGCAGCCTAGGGCGGCACAGGCCCTGGTCAAACCATGCAAGAATGATATCTGACACTATCGGTCCCAGACTGAACTGGCAGTCCCAGGAAGCTACAGTATTGAGGCTCTCAGGATCATGATGGGCAGCAGGGGTTCCCTTGCCCAATGTGGAGGGGTTGTCATGCTGTCATGCACTAGTGTGATGCCTGGGGCATCCTCAACGTGTGCAGGTTATCAGTGGAACATGTGAAGCCAGCAGCAGTAGGATGAGTTGCTACCAGTTGCGGCCCTAGTTTCTCATCTGTGCACTTTCATGCTTCCAGGTTTGAGCTAACAGGTCTGGCTGGCTGTGTTGTGGCTGCTTTTTGTCTCGCAGCGCATACGCAGGGTGTGTGCCGACCCTGCCCTCACAGCAGATGACGTGCAGGATGCCTTCCAGGCCCTGCTGTGCAGCATCTCCAGCCCTGCACCTGTGGGTCTCCCCACAGTGCCCTCGACAGCAGTGTCGGCCGCAGCAGAGCATGTGCGCGAGCTGTACTTGCTGCTGGAGCCTAGCCATGAGCAGCAGCAGCAGTTTGACAAGATGGTGGTGCAGCTGGCATCACGTGCAGCACAGGACCTGCAGCTGTCAAGGTTCTGGCTGGCGTATGAGGTGAGTCAATGCACCTTAACAAGGCATGGCCTGATTTGATGCCCAATGCTGCTGGAATATGCTGACTAATGATGAATCTCTTGACGTAAGATGGTCATCTTGACTTTGCTGGTCATCCCAGTCCAAGACAGCCTGATGCAGTTTGGATGACGCAAGCCGGGCATGCCATGCCTGCACACAGCAGCAGCATCCATCGACTGCACAGCGGTACCTGTGGGGACACTGCTGAGTACTTACAGGACCTACGTGCTGACTACACAAAACGTCTGCTTGCCCTTGATGTCACCTTGTGCGCCCCGCCTGCTGTGCCTGCAGTGGCTGCTGGATGTGCTGCAGGACCCTGACATGACTGATCAGGATGCTGCTGCAACTTTTGAGGCCATGCTGGCAGCTGTTGACCTCCAAACAGCAGCAGCAGCAACGGCAGCAGCTGCAGGGCAGCATGTGTGGCAGCACCAGCAGCAGCTGGTTGCTGCTGAGCAGGGCTTGAGGCAGATGTTTGTGCAGCTGCAGCCAAGCAGGGACCAGAAGCTGCGGCTGCGGGGGCGCCTGCTGCAGCTGGCAGGACTGGCGGCAGCAGACCCTGCTGTGCGGAAGTTCACATCAGGCTTCCGGGTACGTCATACCGCCTTGCTGGGCTAGTGCGCGTTCACATATGCTTTGCTTGCATTGATGGTAACATGGGAGCAAGGTAAAGCCGAACATGACAGCAAGCACCTCACAGCAGCCAATCCACTCATGTGTGCAGGCATGGACTGGCCATCTAAAACCATATGTGCCATGGCATATGTCACTGTCGACTGCATGTCAAAGGCTATCCTGTCCTGCATGTCAGCCACAGCCAATCTGGGCTGTGACACGCTGGGTGCTGCTTGCAAGCAACACATCCCGTGACGGCTGCATGTTGTGTTTCCTGCCCACAGGCTCTGTCAAGTGCCCTCCAGGAGCCAGGGGCTGCTGCCATTGCGAATGCACAGGCACTGTTCAAGTGCTTGCTGGAACCTGCAGCACACAACCAGCGCAGCTGAGGCGGATCCCAGGAGGCACACGTGGCCCTGCTGCAGCGAGCAGCGCAGCTGGAAGCTTGAGCAAGAGCCTTATGAGAGGGGGATGCCTGGTGGTGCTGCCAGGGAATTATGGAGGCAGAACACTGCAGTGCCAACTGCAGTGCGCTGCTGTACTGATTAGTGCACTGCAGCATGCAGGGTGGTACACTGAAGCAGGCAGTACGCTGCAGCAACAATTCCCCTGCACTGCAGCTTAGAGGCAGTTTGTTGACTGGACCGTTTTTCGCATGCTGGTGGCAGGCAGCACAGCCTGGTCATGATCCACCCGAGTCTCCACACATATGCAACATGAGGAGGTTCCCCTCTGTGCACGTTTTGCTGGGCTGTTGCTGAATGCGGTGTGTATCCCAACCCGGGTTGGTGCCACCTCCTAATAGAAAGAGCAGAGTACCATGTGACTGAGTTTGTAATTGATTCGATGTTTGAGTACATCAGTGTACTTGGTGTGTTACATAATATACATCGCTGGCTTGCACCTTCAAGGTGCAAGCCAGCGATGGGAACTCTCTCCTTTCAAGTTGAAAGGAGAGAGTTCCCACCAAGAGACCGTCTGCAGACACGTCAGTAGCTGCAGCTGTGCCCAACAGCCCCTGCTGCCTGAAGAAGTACGTGTTGCATCGTGCTGCCGGCAACTTCACTGCCCATTGAATGTTTCAGCAGGACAGCCGAATCGCCAGCACGCATTGATCAACCAGCACTTCCATCCCAAACATCAATAGCCCCTGTATATTCCATGGCAGGCTGGTTTCAAGCTTCAGTTGAGACACCAACATGCAAACCTTGTCGTGTGCAGGAGAAAGCACGCACTGGCTGCAACAGCAAGTGCCCAACAACCACCAACACAGCCCATTGAAAGCCTGGCTGGATCTTCCAGTGCTAGTATCAAACCCTTCTGATGAGACCAAGTTGGCATCCCATCACCCTTTCCTGCTGCATCTGCCACTGAGGCTGGCTGCTGAGCACCAGCAATACCCTGTGAGCCCTCCCAAAGCCTGCTTGAACCAGGCTGATGCATGCCTTGAGATGGTAGTCCCGTGCACAAGAACAGCAACACAGTACAAGGACAGAACAGCAACACAGCACAAGGACCACACTGGAAGAATGATTGTGGCGGCTGCCGCCACGCAGCCTATGACACACCAGGTCCACACAGAGTGACATGGCAACCCCTGAGCATCACGCCACGTTGCACGGTGCCGTGCCAGCTGGTGCATACAACACAGGGGATATGCTGTGTTTGTCCACCACCACCCCGGAAGCATGCTATGTTTGCCCAACACAACCCCAAACAAGGATCAGACAAGAAGGATCAACTTAACTTGCTGTGCACAGATGATACAGCAGCCTTGCAGGTAAAGCAACAGCCAATAAGCAGATGCATGGGCTGCTCGTGCAGTCGTCGAAAAGCAACTTTCACGCACTCGATACACTCACAAGCTCTTGAGGGACCCCATTAGATCTGCAGCAAGGTGCAAGCGCAGCTGCTGCCAGCAGCAACTTGCAGGACACAATCTGTAAGTGTGCATGTTCAGGCACAGCAACCCATAGAGTATGCGTACAGGACAGCGTGCTGGGTTGGCGACACCCATTCTTCAAAGCAAGACTAGAAAGACACAAAGATCTTCACTGGCTGTCCACTGATGCGGACAGGCACATGCAAATGAAGCACTATGCCAAAAAGCAGATGCACACGCCACACCTGGTCTGGTCAAACCCTGATGCACCCGCCCCAAAGATGACGCCCCATCAAACCTGGACTGAGCTGCAGATGCAGCTGCTGACAGGCAATACATACGTAACCCATGTCACACCAGGCCTGCATGAATGTAAGCATAGATGCTACATGACAACCCAACAAGTGGTCCCCAACACAGCCCCGGGGCCCAAAGAAGAACCTGAAAGACATAGAGACCTTCACTTGCTGTCCAGTGTTGAGGACAGACGCATGTAGGTAAAGCAACCACCAAAGACAGGTGCATGCACAACGCGTGCTGTGGTTGAACACTACTTGCGCCCAGAGCCTTGTGTGCCCGAAGATACCTCTCCCTCTCTATACACATGATGGCTCAGGCACGCATGCTGGGTGGGTGTAGCAATGCGCAAAAGCACACCCAAAAGAACATTCTCAAACCGGACATAAGAGCGAGGCCAGCACACAGCCCACAGTGACAAACACATTGAAGCAACTGCTGACTGCAAGTGCTGACTGAGTACAGCAGGGGATGCACCAGCCATATGGGGACAGCTGAGGCTCTACATGCAGCGGCAGAGAGCAACCTTTACCTCCCCTGATGTGCTGTCTGCACCGGGCTGTACTGTGATATGTACATTGGGCCATGTGGCGGACTGTGTGGAAGCCCATGCAGTGAACCCCACCGGCACGTCCCTGCTGGTGCCGTATGTGCCCCACCATACCCCCATCTGTGATGCATCTGGGTGCCGCATGCCACCCAGACGCACCCAATGCCACACACTGCTCCACTGTGGCCCCTCACTGCGTGCCCCTCTGCTGGTCCTGCTGCTGCTTTTGGTCATCAGCTGCTGCTTCCAGCTGCTTGATGCTGCGGATGGCGTGGTCGGTGCATGTGATGCTCTTGAAGGGCTCAAAGTCGTGGTAGCGGACCTTCACGTGAGGCTGGTAGCCAAAGGACTCGCCCAGCCGCTGCGACACCACGTTGGTGAAGTCTGCAATGAGGGACACAAACCCTGCCTCTTGGGCTGCCCGCATAGTCGCCTGCACCACCTGCTTGGCATAGCCCTGGTTCATGTGGTTGCTGTGGGTGGCCCAGATGAAGTTGAGGGCTGCCGCCTGCTCGTGCTGCTCAGGGAGCTTGTCCAATGCGTCAAACACGGACAGCACGGGCCTGAAAGCAGGGTGGTCGTCAAGCTCCAGTGCTTTGTATTGGTCATAGGGCAGGGCGAGTGACTTGGACAGGATGGCACCTGAGGCTGTGTCTTGGACGATGTAGGAGAGACCGCTGGCACAGCAGGCCTCTGAAAGAGCGGTCGTGACGACGATAAGGGCCGTGTCATGGCAGTGACAAGAGTAGCAGGATTCACAGCAACAGCACCCGCACCAATGACAGCAGTTGCAGCCACATCCACAGCAGTGGCACAAGACCAACAGCACCAGGGACAGCAGGACAGCGGCAGCGTGTAATCAGCATAAACCATAATACTGGGAAGTTTTTGGAAGCTTTTATTGGCGTCCATGGCAGCTGGTATGCAGAGGTGGGGCCTTCTGACACCAGTGACAGGGTGGCACAGGAGTGGCAGCAGCAGGCCACACCATGTCAAGCACCATGTGCTGCACAACAGGGCTGAAAGGCAATGCTAATGCAAAGCCAACACTTTGGCAGGATACTCCGCACCTAGAACCGCTGGGCACCCTCGCACAAACGATTTCCTTACCTATGATTGGCAAGAACCACTGGACCCATGGCGCGC
>QAXK01004968.1:0-28027 GCA_004335735.1 Chlorella sp. KRBP | reverse complement strand
CAGGTTGGCGCGCAGGCCCTTTGGCGGCTCGGTGGTCATCTTGATGCCGCGCTGCAGCGTCGCGATGGGGAAGTGCGGCGAGGGGCTGGATGAGAGCCACAGGCGGAAGTTGGGGTGTGGTTGGCGAGCCTCCAGGCCTTCGACAATCTTGTCCAGAGAAGGGAGCCACGATGTCATGAGATGGCAGTTGGCCAAGAACACCCAGTTGCCCTGCAGGTGCGCGGCAAGGCATCGCATCGCAGTGACGGCCACACTTGCCGGATCCGCGTCACTTTGAGCACGCGAGCCTGTGTCGACGCGTCCTACTCCGCGCAACACCGCCCGATCGCACCGCACCTCACGCGCGCCGTCCTCGATGAGGCGCGTGGCCACCGGCGCCTGGCCCTGGCCCAGCGCCACCGTGTGGAGCTTGTCCGACATGCCGCGCTCCTGCAGGACGCAGGGCATCGCATCGCACGGCATAGCAAGTGAGCGCGGGTCGAGCTCTCCACACCCTCCTGCCACGGCCATCCCCGTGTGCTCCTCAGCTCCTTCGCCCGATAGCCACGACTGACCGCAGCCAGCTTGCGCAGGGGCTCGGTGGGGTCGACTCCCGCCGACAGCACGAAGATTAGCGGCGAGGCGGGCGTCGAGTCGTTGACCGTCTCGGCCAGGTCCAGCACCGGCGGCTCAACAAACCTGCAGCCACGCAACCAGGGCGGAAGGTATCAAGAGACACGAGAGGAGATGGCAGGAAGGCAAGGGCGGAGAGGGCAAGGGCGGTGAAGGCAAGGCGGAGAAGGCAAAGTGGCCCGGTCGCTCACCTGCGTCCCAGCGCGCTGGATGCGTACGAGGTGGCGGCGAACACGACGCGGTCGGGGCGCAGGCTGCGCACCAGCACCAGCCGCTGCAGCTCGTTGCACTTGGACTCCCACTCGCTGGGCAGCTCGGAAGCCTCTGGCTCGCCCTGCGGCAATCGATCGACATCGCGTTAGGATCCATGTTGTCGAACAGCACACGACCCAGCCGCTCGGCCATTCGCCACACTGTTAGCGCGTCCCCGCAACAGCCGCAGAACCCGGGCGCACCTGGCGGTACCATCGCTCCCACTCGCCCGGCGACGAGTCGAACGAGCTGGTGATGCCCTTGAAGTTGGGCAGGCTGTCCAGCTCCTGCGTCGCGCAACACAGCACATGCCGACACAGCACGGCAAGTAAGAAAGTGAGGCCCTTCGCGCCCAGGCCCCTCGCGCCCAGGAGCCTTACACAAGGTCCTCGGCGTAGCAAGCCGCAGCCAGCCCCTGACTCGAGCAAACAGACGGATTTTCGCATCGCGACTCGCTAGCTCACCGTGATGTTGTCCCACATCTCCTCGCTGATCCAGTTGGGCGCGGGGTTGGGCGCCTGCTGCGAGCGGTCCAGCACCGCGCCGCCCTTGAGGAAATATTGCCACTCCTCAGTGTTGACCTGCACAGGCGATCAGAGAGAGGAGGCGGAAAGAGTGAAATTGAGAGGGACTGGGGGCAAAGGCGGCAACGAGCAACGAGCAAGCGATTCCACCCTCAAGACCCCCTGGCGTACGGCCAACGGTGCCCCGTGCGGCGGCACCGGCCGCTCAACCAGCAACCAGCAACCAACCAGCTCACTTGGTTGGCGGTCTGCAGGATGCGGATGCACATCTGCAGCGACAGCAGCAGCTTGTGCCGCTCAAACAGGCCGCGCGCCGTGTACTTGTACACGGCATACCTGCGCACACGCGGGCACGCAAGCAAGCAGCAACAACCGCCTTGCATCACAGTCTGGAAACAGGGCCATAGAACGCCACCGCTCCTGCCTCACAGCCAGAACTCTGACAGCTGTGGGCGCACCAGACAACCGCAGCCCAACCGCCCACACCAACCCAGCCCAACCGCAGCTGCTGGCCTCCTGCCCCTTCACACCCCAGCCCTGCCCAGGCCCCAAAGCCAGCGCCAATGCTCCTCGTAACCAGAACGCGCCGTGTCTGCCACTCACGTGTGGTAGTCGTTGAGCGCCTTGATGCGGTCCTGAAGGTTCTCCGCCTTGGGCGAGTTGCGGATCGAAATGAGGAACAGGTCGTTGTACGCGTCGAGCGAGAACTGGTACATGGGGTCGATCGCCGAGAGGTCGTTGAGCACGAAGTAGAGCACGCTGGCGCGCACGCTGCAGGGGCGGTAGAGCTGAGAGGCGGCCTCGATCTTGCGCGACGTCTCCTCGGCCACCTGTCGGCGTGGTGATGGGGTAGGTGCTAGGGTTAGATGGATGCAGGATAGGGTTAGGTGGATGCAGGTGCAGGTGGATGGTTGGGTGCGGGGGAGGACGGCAGATTGGGAGATGAGGGAGCCACGTCCGCCACCCTCAGCGGGGCAGCGGCGCGCGCACTGTTGTTGAATCAGGGTCAGGCAATCAGGTTTGCGTGGATGCAACTTTGCATCTGTTTTTTGCGCCTGGGCACTGTTGTCGGATGAGGATCAGGCAAATTTGTGTGTGTGGTTATTTGCAGGGTAGGGCCAATCCTAGCGGCCAGTGAGCGTGCCACACGCACCTTAAGTGACTGGTTGACCTCCTCCCAGGTGGTCTTTGAGGCATCCAGCGTGTTGATGAGCTGCACGTTGTCCAGCAGCGAGCCCTCGGCCGCGCTCAACAGCTGCAGAATCGTGTCCTCCAGGTCCGCCTGCATGGCGTTAGGGTTTACGCACCAGGGCACGTGTAGGGCTTAGTTTCTCGCACGCTCGTGTGGCACACACTGCTGTAACCCTTCACAACCTGGACGGCAGCCAGCAGGGCCTTCCCCCTAACCCTAACCCTAACCCTGACGCAAGCCCTAGCCCTCACCTGCGTCCTCTTGCCCTGCGCCACCTTGACCACCAGGTCGTTCTTCTGCTTGTCCAGATCAGGACGCTCCGCCTTGACCACCGCCGCCAGCAACTGAGCCTCCAGGCCCTGCTCCTTGACCGCAAAGTTGACAATCATGACCTTGGTGCTGATCTCGGGCGTGTAGTGGGGGTTGGCCAGCTTGGTGGTGATGTACAACCTACGGGGAATGGGACGGGACGGGATGGGATGGGATGGGATGGGATGGGATGACAGGGTGACACGGAAGGAGGACAGGAGGGCTGCACCTGAGGCCAAACTGGTATATTCTGGGTCAGGGTGGGCGCATTAGGGGAGGGGAGAGTCAGCAGCTGCCATCACACTCAGCGAATGCCCACTGCGGCACAAGACGCTCACGCATGAACGGTATTGATGGCTCGTCCCCGCCACTCACTGACACTCGAAGCCCGGTTGCACGCCACACACACACCACACCGGACTGCTCTGACGGGGTGTGTTCCCCGGCCGCCATTGGGCTTGGCATGTCCTGTGGTGGTTTCGATCAAGTGCAAGCAGTGTCTCTCTCTCACCGGAAGTCAAAGTTGTAGTCGACCTCCTTATCGCCCAGCTTGATCAAGGTCTGGTTGCCCCGCTTGATGAACGCCTTGGCCAGCACCGGCTCCAGCACAGGGTCCAGCTCCTCAAGCACGTCCTGCATGTGGTCAGGGCTTGGCAGCACGCAGGTGAGGGCTTGGTGCTTGCATGCCCGGCCTTCCGGCTGTGTCCACAAGATTTGGAACGAGTCACCCTGACCCTGAGTAGCGTTTTGGCGTGCCTACGGTCCACAACCCTATGCGGGTTGCCAAACCCTAGCCCGGCCAACCCTAACCCAAACCCTAACCCGCACCTGCAGGAGGATGGGGTTGCCGAACTGGATGGCGTTCTCCACCTGCCGCGCCATGTCGGCCATCTGGAGGTTTAGAACCTTGAGCCCTGATGGGCCCTCCATGTTCTTGATCCACTTGTTGGCTTGCCCCTGCAGGCACGTGGGCGGGGCGCGCGAAAGGGTGAGCACCAGGACTCGCATGTGCTCCCCATGTGCCCCTATGACGTGCCCATGTGGCTGCAGTCCCAATATTGTGCACACTGGGCATACTGTATACACGTGTGAGACGTGGCTTCTCACTGCCCACTATCAACTTTTGAGACGGGGCTTCTAACTGTCTAACCACGTGTGGGCTTTGCTGCGGGTCGTCTGCCTGCTTGCCACATACGGCTGCGCCAGGGTTAGCTGCTACCTACTAGCTGCCAGTGGCCAGTCAAGCTCCAAACAGCGCCGAACCAGATGCAAACAACCACACACACAACCACACACGCGCGCATACCTGTGGGTCGATCATGAGTGGCCAGCGCCGGCCGCGCGTCACCATGACTCCGTTCTCCGTGCTGAATGAGTCACTGGGCAGCCCCTGGATGTTCCAGTCACGCACGGCCTTGGGGTCCGCCAGGAAGAGCGCAAAGTCAAACACCTGCAAAGTAATCATGCAAGCATCCATGTTTGCTTGCATGCATGTCGAATGCCTGCAAGCAAGAGAGGCACGGGTGGATGTGTTTCGAAGCTTCACATCTGGTGCAGCCATCTTTGGCAAGCAGGCGAGATAGTGGTGATGATGATGATGATGATGATGATGATGATGATGATGATGATGCGTTCAGACGGCACAATGGTTCAGCACCACGTGCACGCAGCATGTGAGCAGTTGGCTCCAGCACCACCATACAGAGCACCGCCGTGGTAACAAGCGGGCTTGAGGATGGACGAGCCATACGAACCATACAAGAACGTGCCAAACGGGCGCAAACTGTGAACATTGAATATGTACGATACGTGGTGCCGTGAGAAATGCGGCAGCAGGTGCACAACTGTGGCAGCCACAGGTCTACCTGAGCCGCAGGTGAGCCCTAATGCTACACCCTAAACCTTTGGCCCTTGCGCACCTCGCTGGCTGGGATGTGCAGCGCCTTGACTTGCGGCAGCCAGGTCTGACGGACCAGCTCATCACAACCCTAACCCTACGCCCCAAGCCCTAGGCCCATGCGTACCTCGCTGGCTGGGATGTGCAGCGCCTTGACTTGCGGAAGCCAGGTCTGACGGACCAGCTCATCACGGTATTCGGATGGGAAGGGCCCGGCGTAGCTCATGAAGCTGGAGGCAATGACCACGTCGCCTGGCAGGCAGGAGAGCTGCTGCTCGTATGAGGCAATGGACGCCTCCCTGCACGCGTCCAAATGTAGATGTGCAGAGGCCACACAATCGCATTGGTGGAGAGATTCACCAGAATGAAGCAGGCAGGAGAGTCCCGCTCCTCTTGTAGCGAGAAACAACCCAAAGCCCTCGCAAACGCATGCAGCAGCCCTAACCCTAAAGGCCCTCTCACCAGCGCGTGCGCTCTCCCGCCAGGCCCGTCACCAGCTTCTCCGCGCGCGCCAGCTTGCCCTCCAAGTCCGCCAGCTCCTCCTCCAGCGCGCGCTTGCGGCCCGTGCTCTCATCGTACCTACAACCGCCACCGTCAGGGCATAGAGCGCATGGTTTAGGGCTCAGGTTACCACCATGACAACAGGTTAGGGCTGCAGTGCCTTTTGGGCAGCCTTGGGAGCCCACACACCCAAGCACAGCCGTAAGCCCTAACGCCAGCCCTAAACACCAAGCCCTAAACCCTAACGCACTTGTCCTTGAGCGCCTGGACCTTTGCCAGCACCGTGGCCAGGGCCTCCTGGGCAGCCTTGAGGGCGGCCTGCTTCTTAGCCAGCGTCTCCTACAGTTGTAAGGGTTCATGGATTCAGGGCATGCAAACACGCATGCCACTTAGGGTTTGAGTTCGGAGCGTTGCATGCCACTCACACGCGGCCATGTCACTCGTGCGGCCTTCACCCACACCCCCACGCGCCCCACTCCAAGCCAGAGAAGCACCAAGCCCTAAACACCCGAGCCCTAAGCCCTAAAGCCCTAAGACCGCACCTGTGCGGCCTTGAGCTTGGCCCGCTTGGGCGCCACCTCCTTTGCGACGTGGCCATACGACTCCATGGCCCGCACCCACAGGCACAGGCCACGGGCCGCGAGTGACACCTTGCCCACAGCATCAGGCGTGAAGTCCGGTGCCTGCAAGTGCGATCGTGAAAGGTCAGGTCAGGTTAGGACAGCTAATGAGTGGGCGAGTGTGCTGGCAAATGCAAGATGTTTCGTTGTGTTTTTGGGCGCATTTGATGCGCCCCGCAGCACACAGCTTGCTGCTGTGCGAGCCAGCGAATTCATGCAATAGAGTGCACGTCAGGCCCCAACCCATGCCCTGAACCTAAGCAAAGCCCTAGACTTACCACGGTGAACTTGCCGATCTTTTTAAGCAAGGCGTCGTCCAGCTTGTCCTTGTCAAACTCGAGCAGCTTGCTCATGAAGGATGAGTCGCCCAGCTGCTTCTTAGCTTCGTCCCAGGTGGCGGGGCGACGCAGCACGGTCATCACGCCTGCGGGTGGTAGGGTTAGGGTCAGGATAAGGGTTAGTGTTAGGGCTTCGTCCTAGGTGGCGGGGCGACGCAGCACGGTCATCACGCCTGCAGGTGGTTGGGGTAGGCGGTGGCAAGGGGTAGGCGGTGGGTAGGCGGTGCGGTTAGGCGGTGGGGTGGGCAGGCGGTGGATAAGCGGTGGGTAGGGTGGGGTAGGGGTAGGGGTTAAGGTGGGGTAGGGGTAGGGGTGCGGGAGCAAAGCAGGCAAGTGATGCGCCTTGTGCGTCCAGCAGTCCAGAGCAGGCAACCGTACAGCCGCAAGGTTGTGCAGTGCAAGAGCTAAGAAGAGCAGCAGCCCACCTGACAGCGTCTGCTCCACCAGCGCCGGCGGCTTGGCGTACGCCTTGAGCTCACTCATGTCCTTCTTGGTCAGCACGTTCAGCGCCTCCTCGGCAGCCTGCATGGGGAGGGTTAGGGCCAGGGCTTACATTAGGGTTGGGGCTTAGAGTGTGCAAGTGCTTTCAATGTTCAGAATCCCACTTGGAGTTTGTCATTTGTAATCATGTGTGGGTGGGGTGGTGGCCAGGTGGACCGAGCCCTCACCTAACCCTAGCGTAAGCCCTAGCCCATGCGTGCCTCTCACCTGCAGCGCCGGCAGAGCCTTGTCCAGCTCGGACTGCACCTGGGCGGCGATGGCGTTGGCCTCCTCCGCCTCCTTGCCAATCTTCTGGGCCTCAGCGTTCACCTGCGCCCCAAACCACCGCCACCCATGGCAAGGGTTAGGGCTTACGGCTTCTCACAAGTGCGAGCCCCTCACGGCGTGCGCCGACACAGGCGCAAAAGCCCAGCTAGTTGGGTTAGGGTTAGGAGGGAAGGAACGCGGAGGACGTGAGGGCCTAGGGTTGCCAGCCCTAGCCGTTACCTGCTTCTCCTGTTCGTCGGCGACGCGCTTGTCCTGCACGATCTCGACCAGGAGCTCCTCGCACTCGGTCTTGGCCGTGGCCACCACCACCTTCTTCTGCTCTGCCACCTTGGACATTGCTGCCACCTGCACACATTGATTTTTTGCACAAGGGAAAAGGCAGCAGGGGCGCGTGTTTGGTTCCGTGACCGCCACCTGCAGTGATTGTTGATTGTTCGCACAAGGGAAACGCAGCAGGGGGTGCGTGTTGCCTGCTTCTTTGTGGGCCCTTCCGCACTGCCGTTGACCAACTGTGAGCTGGCACAGCGCGTCTACGCCAGCCGCTGTGTCGAGTGGCGCAGCATCAATGGTGCCAGACCGCAGTGTGGGCGCATGCGCCTGACCCTAGCCACTCCAAGCCCTACCTGCTCCAAGGTCTCGTCCAGCTTGGACAGGCCTCCCTTGAGCTTGCTGGCCTTGTCCCCAACCTCACTAAACCCTCACCATCAACCACCCTACGCGCCCTACCTGCTCCGAGGTCTCGTCCAGCTTGGTCAGGCCTCCCTTGAGCTTGCTGGCCTTGTCCCCAACCTCACTAACCCTAACCACCAACCACCCTACACCCTACCTGCTCCGAGGTCTCGTCCAGCTTGGTCAGGCCTCCCTTGAGCTTGCTGGCCTTGTCCCCAACCTCACGGCGCTTCTCCGTCAGCAGGCCCACGTAGCCCCGAACCTGCATGCACGTTTAGGGTTTTAGGTCCATGGGCGTTTAGGGCCTGGGGCACGGTGTGGCGGAACCATTTAAAGCTTTGAGTGGTTCCAAGGCAAGACAGCAGTGTGTGGCTTGGCTTGAACCCAAGGAAAGGTGAGCCCAAAGCCCTAGCTCTAACCGTCAGCCCTAAGCCCCATGCGCTCACGGTTTCGAGGTAGTTTGTTGGCGTGACGTACGTGCGCCTCTTGAGCTGCGCGTACATCTTTGCGGATGTGGACTCGACGGACTGGTGCGCCGTCACAAACACCTGCAAAGGACGCAAGGGTGAGCCCAAGGAGGCAATAGGAAGGACACGGGTTAACCCTAAACCTCCAAGGAGCCAACGCAAAGGAGACAGGCTGCACCTAAAGCTCCAAGGAGCCAACGAGAAGGAGACGGGTTAACCCTAAAGCTCCAAGGAGCCAACGGGAAGGAGAGTCGAGCTTGACAGCTCGTGCAGGCAGGGTGCTCAAAGTCTCGTGAGTGGGAGAGTACCCCTGCAACCACCGCTCTCTCGACCCATTGCACTGGTCCCTTCGACCTAGGGCTAGCCAATTGCCTGCAATGCCCCTTGGCCCAAGCCCTAACCCATGGGACCCAAGCCCTAACCTCACCTTGCAGACGGCGTCCTTGACGGCAGGGCTGCCCAGGTCCACCGGCCCCAGCTGGCGGCTGGCCACCTCGTAAAGCGCATCGGCCGGCCACTCGGTGAACCTGAGGGCGCATGGAGCACGTGTGATAGGGTCCAGGGTCGAGGCTAGGGTTTAGACCACCTGGCGGCTGGCCACCTCATAAAGCGCATTGGCTGGCCACTCGGTGTACGTGAGGGAGCATGATAGTATGGGTTAAGCTGGTTTCAACAGGGGCTGGGCACTTCGCTGCAGCTAAAACCCGTCAGCTAGAGGGGTGCAGGGGCGCTGCAAACCCTAACGCTAACCCTAGCCCTCACCAGTCGATGGTGGTGCAGTTGACCAGGCCGGGGAACATGCGGCACCGCTCGCGGAACGCCTCGCCCACGGGGCTCAGGCACAGGATCACGTGCAGGTTGGTGCGCACGCGCTCGAGCCAGAAGGCGTAGAGGGCGTCTTGGGTCTCGCCGGCACCGGCTGCCTTGGCGGCTGCGCGGACCTGCGAGCGAAAGGACAGTGGTGCAGGCAGGGCAGGGCAGGGCAGGCGTGAGGCTACATGGTGCTACATGGTGAGTCGGGCGGTGATGCAGGCGGGGCAGGGCAGGGCAGGCGTGAGGCAATGCACGCTGCATGGTTGGTCTGCAGAAAGTGGGCAGGGCAGACGTGAGGCAGAAGCTCGCGAGACGCTTCTCGATTTACACGCTCAAACCCAAAACAGCCGCCGAGGCTGAAGGCATGCAACACTGCCAACAGCACCACCACCACCACCACCACCAACAACAACAACAACAAAAACTGCGGTGTTGGTATGGGTGCAGGTGATGTGTTGATGTTAGCCATGTAGAGCTGGTGACGGACGAGCAGGGAGCGGCTTTTCAGGCAACAATTACAAAAGCGCACCTCGTCCAGCACGGTGCTGAGCTCGTCCTTGGGGAAGAGGTTGGGCACCTGCACACCAACGCCACCAGCAACGTACCAGGGTTGGGCTAGGGTTAGCTGAACCGAATTCAGTCCTGGGCCCATTATCCCACCACTATCCCAGGGCCCGTTGCGCACCTCGCCAGACGTGAGGATGTTGTTCACGTCCTCCAGGAACGTCTCAAAGACGATTTGCGTCTCGTCAAAGAGGAACACGGTGGGGCGGTTGGCGCAGCCCGCCTGCCTCGTCAGCCCCTTCAAGTCCTCACGGAATTCCGTCTGCGCATGCGGTTACGGCTCAGGGCCTCAGGTTTAGGGCTTGCGTTAGGGCTCGCCATCGCGGGTCAGCGAGCTGGTGCGGAAAGGGCTAGGGTTGAGGCTAGGGTAGAGCTGTAGTTCCTGCTGATTGTCCTCTTTCGCCTGCGCTTTTGCTTCTGCTTAGCAAAAGAACAATAAGCGTATACAAGCGCAGTCCAACTCACGATGCGGTAGTTCTTGGTGATTTCGATGGTGAAGCACTTGAGCTCCGCCACAAAGGACGCCAGGCGGGCGAGTGACTTGCGGCCCGAGCCGCCCACGCCGACCAGCAGCGCGTTGCCGCGCGGCTGCTGCAGGATGCGGTGGATCCTGCATGGGGTTAGAGCTTGGCGCACAGTGTTAGGGTTCAGGGCATGCGTAGCAGGACCGCATGGGACATGATGTGATGGGCAAGCGGTGCGTGTGTGTGTGTGAGTGTGCTTGCAAACGGGGCGGCCCAGCCGCGGTAAACCAAGGCAGCACGGATCAGCAGCGAGGTGTGTGAAAGGCCGGAACCGGAGCCCTGCACCCTAAGCCCTAAACCTCCATGCACTCACTTGCACACGTGGCCCAGCGCATCCCTGAAGAGCACCAGGTCCATGGCGCTGGCACCCGGCTCCAGAGCACAGTCCTCCAACTAATGCGAGCAAGCTACACCCTAAGCCCTAAACCTCCATGCACTCACTTGCACACGTGGCCCAGAGCGTCCCTGAAGAGCACCAGGTCCATGGCACTGGCACCCGGCTCCAGAGCATAGTCTTCGAGCTTCTCAGTGAGGAACTCCTTGAGAGCGACCATGTCCCGCACGGGCTCGTAGGGCGGAGGGTCCACGCCCTGCATGAATGGTTAGGGTTTGGCGATTTTAGGGCTTTGAGGGCCTGCACAAGGCGCGTACTGCGTTCCAAGGTGCTCGTTGCTGCTGGGGCGCTGCAAAGTGGCGGAGATGTTGAAGTGAGGATAAGGAGAGGTAAGCCCTAGCGCAAGCCCTCACCTGGCGCATGAAGGTGACGAAGGGCGGGATGGCCTCCCCATAGGCCTCAAACAGCTGTGCGTAGCTGGTGCTGAAGAGGGCCGAGAGCTTCTCGTCCTGCTGGCGCTTGAGCCACTCCTTGTCGCCAGCGTCCCACCTGCAAACAGTCCATATTTCGAGCCAAGGTCAGTCCAAGGTTAGAAGAACAACGTGGGGCAAGCGCTTGTTGCCGATTGGTGGGCCCAGCCTGTCTCACAAGAAAGCCGGTGATGGTGGTGATGGTGGTGATGGTGGAGTGGACAGTGCAGAGCAAAGACATGGCTGTGCGGAAGGTGTCAGCAGCAGCGTGCTCACAGAGGCACTCCAGCCCCCTAAACCCTGCCCTAACCCTAAGTGCGCATGGCATGACGGCTCACATGCGGTCGGCGATGATGCGGCACGTCTCGTGGCACCAAAGCTGGAGCACCTCGTCCTTGCTGTTGTAGTAGGTCTTGGTCGCCTGCATGCGCGTCAGGGCTTGCACAGGGCTTGCTTAGGGCTTGATTTAGGGCTCGCGCGCATGGAGCATCCGCTGCCACTTCGCTTTCACCTCCGCGTCCCCGACACCAACAGACAGCAAGCAGGCCACGTGGAGGTGCCTGCTTGTGGTTCGCTATACCCTAACTGCAAGCCCTAACCTCACCTGCATCATGCCCTGGATGACCTTGGCCAGGTCGCGTGTGTTGAACAGGTAGTGGCTCTTGGATGGCGTGGGCAGCAGCTCCTTGGACACCGCGCGGTAGATGCCGATGGTGGCGGTGGTGATGGGGTCGGCCAGGGGCTTGACCTGCATGGGGTGTTAGGGTTTGACGGGCGAGGTCTTTAGGGCTTGCACTTGGCCCAGGCGAAGGTGGATGGTTAGCAAGCACGTGGAAGACGCTTGACAGGCCGACGGCCGCGCTCAAGTGCCTGCTGACGGCAACGGTAACCCTAGGGCTAACCATAGAGAGAGCACCGCACCTCGTCGTCAAAGTCGTTCAGCTTGGCGTTCAGGATGGTGCCAAAGATGCGCTTGAGCTGAGCGTCATTGGGCGCCGTCACGTTGATGGTGGCGAAGCAGGCGCTGACCCGCTGGCTGAAGTGGTTGCGCCCGCCTCCCGGGGGGGCCATGGCGGCCAGCAGCTGCATGTCCTTGACGTGCTTGACCTCGCACCGCTGCCGGTCGTACCTGCGGCGGTCAGGGCACACTTAGGGCACACTTAGGGCTTTAGGGCTTAGGGTTGACCCACAGCTTTATGCCGTTGGTGCCGTTGGTGCCGTTGGTGCCACAGCCGTTGGTGCCACAGCCGGTGCCACAGCCGTTGGTGCCACAGCCGTTGGTGCCCACAGCAGCTTCAGCGCAGCTCTCACGTACGTCACATGTGCACCCCACTAGTGTAATCAACGGGTTTTGAGACTTTAGTGCACAACCCTAGCGTCGCCCTCACGCGCAAGCCCTAACCCACGCACCAGAATCCGTTGTCGACCCAGAGCTTGAGCAGCTCCAGCGGCGGGATGAAGCCGAACTTGGACTTTTGCGGCATGTTGAGGTCGTCGATGAAGCAGACCAGGCGCTTGCCTCCGGCGGGCGCAAACACGCCCTTGGTGCGCTTCTCCAGCTTGCCCTCAATCGTGTCCTGGGTTGTGCGTGGGGTGGTTGGGTGGGTAGAAGACAAGACAAGGCATTGGGTCAAGGCATCTTGTGCTGGCAAGTTGTGCACTCTTCCAGACTGCAACAAGGTGCTTGTTGCGGTGCACATGGACATTGTGCACAGGTGGTGCGCATGCTGGCCGGCCCACGCCACAACTCTAGCCATTGCTCACCTGCAGTGAGTTGCTGCTGGTCTCCGCATGTACCGCATGTACCGCATGGCTACCCTCGCCACAACCCTAGCCATTGCTCACCTGCAGTGAGTTGCTGCTGGTCTGCGCATGTACCGCATGGCTACCCTCGCCACAACCCTAGCCATTGCTCACCTGCAGTGAGTTGCTGCTGGTCTGCGCCGAGAAGTTGATGGTCATGGCCGCCCGGTCCTGGGGGAGGGCCTCCAGCAGAGAGTTGATGATCATGGTCTTGCCCACGCCCACCTGCAGTATCGTGTCGCCAACGTGGTGGCGCACAGCAACAGCTCACGCCGTATCGCCAGAGTGGCGGCGCACAGCAACAGCTCAAGCAGTATCGCCAGAGTGGCGGCGCACAGCAACAGCTCAAGCAGTATCGCCACAGTGGCGGCGAACAGCCTGTGGCTCACGTCTTTCACAGTGACCTGCCTGCTATGCCAAGCAGCCATGCCCGGCTGACAGCAACATGCAACGAAAAGAAAGAGCGTGTGGGCTGATGCCTGCTGCCCGCCCATCCATCTTCCATCTGCCGGGCGCAAGAGGGTACGCAAATCATGCAGGAGGGCCTATGCAAGGGCTCATAACGCTTGCCGTGGTGGCTGCTAGTGCCAGGTGTTCCCGAGCAAAGGTCAAGGTTAACAACTCACCGAGCCCACCACCAAGGTGTACTAAAGAACGCGCGCACAAGCAATTCTGGTCACAAACTCACAGTGATTAGCAGTGGCCATCCTATTCCAATCCTTTGCACAGGCTACCAACTCACCGAGCCCACTACCAAGGTGTGCTGGAACACGCGCACGAGCGAACTCGCCACAAACTTGTTCCGCACAGTGTCCACCGTAGGCACCTGCACGTGCATGCCCACAGCATTGCTTAGGGCTTTGCTTTAGGGCTTGGGACATGCAGCTAAGCCCTAGCCCGCTCCGCTGCACCAAGCGTGGTCCACTGGCCTCCGAGAGACGCGCCCTGCTGCCCCGAGGCCCCAGCCTCAAAGCCCTAACCCTAAACCTCAAAGCCCTAACGCCCCATGCGCACCAGGATCTTGAAGAAGGGCGTGTCCGGCGCCGGCTTGTAGCTCGAGCTCAGTTTGCTCTCCCACGGCACCCAGGCACGCGTCTTGGGGTCGATGAAGTACTCGAAAACCGTCTCGGAGCTGCATGCATGCATGCATTAGGGCATAAGGGGCATAAGTCTTGGGCGATCATTGTGAGTCACGCACATGGACTCGTCGCCCAGGCTGCAGCACACTAAGGTCGTAGAAACGACATCAGAGGTGCGATGGAGGTGCCGGCCAACTGCGTGCAAGGCCAACGGCCCAACGCCACGCCACGCCACACACCTAGGATAGCGCGTGTCCAGCTCGCGCATGAGCGCGTCGAACTTCTTGCGCCCATCCTCGTCCAGCGGCCCACCGATGCCCCAGATGATGCAAAACAGGAACCACATCTGCGCACACCGTGAGCATGCCACGATGATGGCACAGCTGTTAGTCTCTAAGAGCTCTTATGCAGGGCTGGGTGTTCCCGCTGATACTGTACAGTATGGGAAAATTGCAGGGCAGCGTCGGTTCCCAGCTGAACCAACCAACTGACAACTCTGCACTATTGGCAGCATTTAATCGGTGTGGCCGTGCAGTGTGACTCGTAACGCAAGGCTGATTCACCATCCAGAAACCCTAGCACAACCCTCACCTCGATCAGCAGAGGGTAGGCCTCCCCCTCCTCGGGCGCGACTCCGTTGTCGGGCGTGGCCAGACCGTCAAACAGGCGGGTGAAGGCGCGCACGCAGCTGAGCCTGTCCACCGGGACCAGCTCTCGGCACTGCAATGCACGCACGGGGTTAGGGTTGGGGTTAGGGTTACGGTGACCACGTCGGCATCATGTTTAGGGCTCAGCAGGGCATAAGATTTGCATGCTATAAGCAGCTAGGGGAGCGCGACACAGGCCGGCATGCTGTGGCTGTGCAGCGAGCGAGTGCTCGGCGCAAGCAACACAGCTGCGAAGGTTTAGGGTTTGGGGCATGCGTGAGGGCTTACGTGGAGGCGCTTGTGCTCCAGCACGGCGTCCATGTACTTGTCAATGTGCTTGGATAGCATGTCGGCGACGACGGGCTCCTGCAGTCAGACCCGAGCCCACCATGCAAGGAAGTTAGGGTTAGGGTCTAGGATAGGGTTGATGATACGAGTAGTCGAAACAGTGCTGGCACTGCCGTGGACGTAGGGCCCAAGCTGATGTGTGACGGGAGTGGAGGTTACCAGACTAGGAGAGAGAGACCGCTTGCAGTGGGAAGCCACATGTCAGCGCAGTGGCACTAGCTAGGGTAGCGAACCCTAGCTCACCTGCACGCTCTTGGCAGCCAGCCAGCTGGTGATGAAGGGCCTCCAGCCCAGGTCCTCCACGTTGAGGTAAATCATGCCTGCGCCACAACGGCAAGCGACACGTCACTCGTGCGTTGGCAGGCTGGCAACCAGTGCACAAGCAGGCGCCGGGGCAAAGGCACACAAAAGCTGTTGATCAGCTAGCACTGGAGAAATACTGCAGGGAAGCACTGCTGGTATAGGTGCCAGCGAGGTCAGAGAGGTGGGCCGGGCTCCGCAACCCTAGCCACAACCCTACGCACCAGCACGCGAGACGGTGGCGGGTGAGGCCTGGCTCAGGTCCTCCACCTCGAACAGCAGAGACACCTGCGATCAATGGTAATGGTAATGTGGTCATTATAAATGGTAATGTGGTCATCATAAATGGTAATGTGGTCATCATGTCAGGGTTTGTTCTTGCTTCCTGCTGCTGGTGGCGTCAGTCTGCAGACTGGCACAGGTTGCTGCTGTATCAGGCAGGCCAAACGGTGGACCACGCACCTGCTGAGGCATGGCGATGCGCTCGCCCGACAGCAGCGTCAGCAGCTTGTTGTCGTCCAGCGTCGTGTTCATCGACTCGATCCAAAGCGTGTCGACCGGCCCGTCGAACAGGATCCACTTTTGGTCGGGCGCCTCGTCCTTGCACACGGTGCGCATGATGCGCGCGAGCACGCCGTCCTGCCACTCGTGCGTGGCCTCGTCGAAGGCGCCGTAGAGCTCGTCGTTGGAGAGCGCGAGCGGGTTGATCGTGTACACCGCAACCTGCGGCTCGTGCGGCGGCCGGGCGGGCGGATGCGCGCACAGGTTAGGGTCCGCGAGGCTCGGCAGGCCAGGGTTCGGGCACGGTGTAAAGCGCGGGGGACCGAGCAGCGAACATCAGACAGGTGTCCGGAAAGCACCGCCGAGCGAGCGCGAGAGGGGGTGGGGTGGCAGGCGAGCGCCCAGCACCCTCAAGACCAGGCGGTCAGACCAATCGCTCACCTTCTGGTATCGCTCGTCCTGCGGCTCCTCCTTTCGCAGCCTGGCCAGGGCGCGCTGCAGCGCCTTCCACGCCTCGCTCTTGCCGGCGCCCGTCTTGCCCACAATCATGTTGCCGTGGCGCGCGACCTTGCAGTCAAAGACCTGGATAATCTTGGTCACGTACTCGGGCACCACCTGCACGTGACGCAATCGCGTAAAGCAAGGTCAGGAGCTCGCCATCAACTGGTCCATTGACTTCAGAGGCTGCAGAGTGACCGCAGAAGCCGCAGAAGCCGCATGCCGGCGCCAGGCACTTCGGACAGCAAGACACCACCACCCGGCACCACCAGACAACACCCCAGCACCACCGGAAGGCACGCCTGGCGGTCTGGGCGCATGGGCACCACCAAAGCCCTATTAGGCCTGACCTGGAGGTTTGCTGCGCGCAGCTCTGTCTCAATCGCCACCCTCAGTGAGCCTCCGGGCTAACCCTGACCCTCACCCCTGGCGGTCAGGACACATGGGAACCAGAGCCGCAAAGCCCTAACTACCGACCTGGAGGTTTGCTGCGCGCAGCTCCGTCTCGATCGCCACCCTCAGCGAGCCTCCGTCGCTGGCGGGCAGCTCTACTCCAGGAAACAGGTCCGAGAGCAGCGCCATGAAGAGCGGCAGGTCCAGGTACACCAGCTTGGGCTTGATCAGGTCGAGCATGGTGCGGTACCTGTTGGGGTTTTGAGGGCATGGGTGCGCGCATGAGTTTAGGGCTTAGGTCGGCACCACCTGGCGTGGTAACACACCCGGAGCTACCAGACAGCGCTCTAGAGGCCGAACCTAAGCACAGATATCCAAAGCCCTAAATCCTAAACCCGCCATGGCTCACAGGATGACCTCCTCTGACGCATCGGGGTCCACGCGCTTGAGCGATCCGGCGGCACGGGCAATGGGGATGACGAAGGAGCGCAGGCCGTAGTCATAGTGGTCCTGCTTGCTGAGCTGCTGCTGGCTCAGCTCCATGATTGCAATCATCTTCTTGGCGAGGATCTTGGCGCTCGAAAAGCCCTCGCTGCGCATGGCGAGGGTAGGGTTCAGGCAGGTTCAGGTTAGGGCTTGCTTTGGACTGGCTGGGTGCTTGCCAGATGACCATGGGGGTTAAGATTAGCTAACCCTGCGTGCGGTTGGGTCAGCTGGGAGAAGGAGAGGACGTGGTGATGAGGGGTGGGGCAGGCAGCCCTAGCGCACCTGAACATCATGATCTCGGCGATGAGGGTGAAGTCGGGCACCATCATGGACACGGGGCGCAGGATGGCCTTGAGGTTGTCGGGCAGCTCGGAACGCCCTGGCATGTTAGGACATGCACGCACTTAGGGTTTAGGGCTTGGTGGATGCTTCTGCTTCACTCTCCACTGCCAACAGTGGCAGCAACAGCAGCATTGCGGTTGTTGAGAAGATTGAATGGAAAAATGGGTGGCGCTGGCTGAACTCTAATGGGGAAGCAACCAGCTTAGGGCTTACCGGCGTATCCGGGGTTCATGGTGACGAAGATGCCGCACGAGGGAATGAGTCGGATCTCCTGGCCCTGGAAGACAAAGCGCTTCTTGCCCTCCTTGATGGCCTGCATCACCGTGGCGATCTGCGGGTGCGCAGCACGCACGGTATGCGCAGCACAGCACGCGGTTAGCACGCTCGCGTTTGGCGCGCACGAGCAGGGCAGGTTGCTTCCTTCGCAGCAAGTGGAAACGTTGCTAATCAAAGGAGGAGGGACGACCCAAACACCTCGCAAAACGCGACCCAGGCGCAGAGCATCTTCCCCCCTCAAACCCTAGCCTCATGCACGCAAGCCCTCACCTGCGTTGCCACCACCGACAGCACCTCGACCTCAATGCGGTTGAACTCGTCCAGGCACGCCCAGGCGCCCGTCTGAGCCAGGCCCGAAAACATCTTGCCCGTCATCTTGAAGTCCACGCCGTCGGAGCAGTTGAACACAATGACGTAACGCGCCAGCGCCTGCGGTAAAAACAACCGCCAACCGCACCAACCACCAAGCGCAGAGTTTCGCAACAGCTGTGGCGACAGCGCATGCGGCCTGCCGGGTGACGGACGGCGCTGCGTTGCCATCGTTCAAGATGTGTTATTATGAACGTGTGTCAAGCTTTACATCTGTGCGTCCAGTTGGCATGCATGCAGCGCCCTCCGAAACCCTAACCCGAAACCCTAACGCACCTTGCCAAAGTCTTTGACCGTCTCGGTCTTGCCCGTGCCCGCCGGCCCCAGCGGGTTTCCTCCGCGGCGCGTGAACATGGCGGCACCCAGCGTCATGTAGCAGCGGTCGGTCAGCGGCGTGATGACCAGGCGGCCGTTGTTGCCCTGGTACTCGTAGCCGTACACAAAAACCGACAGCACCTGCGCAGTACAAGCACGAGCACGAGCGTCGCAGTGGTGGGTGGTGCTGCAGCCGCACCTGGCGGGCTTAGGGTTGGGCAACACGCCAAGAACACAGAAAGGACAGCGAGAAAGGACTGCCTGCCGAGCCCAGACCCTAACCGGCCCACCCCAAACCCTAGCTACATGCGGCCAAGCCAAGCCCTAGGTCCATCACCTGCTTGACCACGCAGTCGTTGAGCTCCTTGTCCCAGCAGAGGCGCACCCCCACCTCCATTGACCCACCCTAAACCCTAACTCCCACCCTAAGCCCTCGCCAGGCCCTCACTAAGCCCTCACCTGCTTGACCACGCAGTCGTTGAGCTCCTTGTCCCAGTAGAAGCGCAGCTGGCTGACCCACTCAAAGTCGTTGCAGGACGTGCAGTTGCTCTTGGCCAGCTTCTCAATCACGTCGCGCGCGTGCACCTGTTGCGTGAAGCCACATCGAAGAAATGAAAGCAAAATGGATCAGCCACATTGCCAGGCAGCGCCGAGCCCAATCTTCCGCTTTGTTGTCTCTAAGGCCGCTTGAACATCAAACCGCCAGCCCGCTTTGCCGCCTTGCTGCAACGACGTGTCGGCAAGCGAGACCCCAATCCCCCAGGAAAGAACCAGCCACCACTCAACCCTAACCCGAACCCTAATGATAAAGCCCTAGGCGCTCACCTCGATGGTGATGAGCGACACGACCTTGTTGCGCTCAATCTTGTTGAGCTTGGAGCGCGTGACGCCCGTCAACTTGTTGAGGTAGCTGCGAGGCACATGCATAGGGCATAGGGCTAGGGCTTAGGGCTTGCTGCATGCCCATGCAGGAGACGGACGGCTGTGCCACCTGATGTTGAACAGTGCGAAAGTGGCAATCAAGCGCCCAGTGCAGCCAGCGTGCCCCCCCGACATCCTAAACCCCCCTCATGGCCCCAAAGCCCTAAAGCCCCAAGCCCTAACCTGATCCACTTCTTCTTGAGCGCCTTGACCGCCCTCTTTGCGTTCTCCTCGTCCGCCAGCGCCTTCTCGCACTCGTGGGTCCACACCATCTGACCCGCCGTGATGATCATCTGGCCTTGGTTGTCCTTCACCCATTTCTCCTTCTTGGTCGCTGCGGGGCGCAGCACGCGCACGCATGTAGGGTTTAGGCACGCTTTTAGGGTTCAGGGTTCTAGGGTATAAGGGCCTGGGCGAGGCCCAGCTTGATGGCGAGTGAGCTGCAACAAGTCATCAGGAGGGGCAACCCCGCGCAGGTGCGTGCATGGCCGACCCAACCCTAAGCCCTAAGCCCTAACGCGCGCGCTCACCCTTGGAGTCCTCCAGCACCTTGTACAGGTGCTTCTTGGTGGTGGCAAACATGGCGTCCTCCACCCGGTTGAGCCACTCCTCCGGGCGGCCCTCGGTCACCACGGGCTGGCTGAAGGGCAGGTACTCGCCTGCATGCGGTTAGGGCTTGCATTAGGGCTTGCGTTAGGGCTGGAGTTAGGGCTAGCAAGACTCTTCAGCTCTGTGTTGCATTGCGCAAGACGGCACACTTTCTGCACGTCATGTCGGGCACGTTCTCCACCCAAGTGCTGCTTACCCTAGCCTAACCCTAGCCCAAGCAGCAACGCACCGTCGGGCGAAAAGATGCCCAGGGACAGGTACTGCTTGCGCTCGTTCTCCCCAGGCGAGTTCATGTCGAGCTTCTTGATGCCCTCAAAGCACTTTTTCAGGTGCGGCTGCACGTTGAGCGGGTCCTTGGCCTGGCCCAGGATCTCAAGCAGGTCGTCGGACGAGAGAAAGTAGAAACGGGGGAACTGCATGGCGATTAGGGCATGGGCGCGGGCAGGTTAGGGTTGAGCGGGGAATGAGCGAGGGCATGGCAGAGCAGGTGGGGCTTTGCGCGGCAGGCTTGGGCGCCACCGTTTGTTCGGATGACAAGCTGCAAACCTTGGTCCAAGCTTTAACCCTAACCCTAGCCCTAAGCCCTATCCCCACCTGCCACAATGGTATGTTCGTTTGCGTTCGCTGGCTGCGTGATTGATACCGTTCGCTGTATGGGCATGGCGTGCCATGCAAGCCCCTATCCCCACCTGCTGTCTCTTGTTCTCCAAATAGGTCTCCAGGCTCTTCTGGATGCGCCACAGCTTGTTCCTAACCCTAACCCTAGCCCTAGCCCTACGCCCTGTCCCCACCTGCTGCCTCTTGTTCTCCAGGTAGTTCTCCAGGCTCTTCTGGATGCGCTCCAGCTTGTTGTCCATGTCCTGGAACGTGTCCAGCAGGCCGTGCGCCGTGCAGGACTTGAGCACGTTGCCCATGCCCGCCAGCGTGCGCATCAGGCGCATGAAGGTGTTGTGCACGTTCTCAAACATGATGCTCTCCTGCGGGCGCGCGCGTGCGCATAGCAGCAAGCAACGTGTTTAGGTTTTGGGTGAGGGTTAGCCACATGCAAAGTGCTGAGGGTTCAAAGCAGTCCGCGAGCCACGCCAACGTGCTTCCTGGCGTTGCGCACATTCAGCGAGCGTCAAACCTGCAGCGCTGCAGCGCTGCCCAGTCAGGGAAGGACTGGTTCCCAAGGCCAGGCGACCCTAGCGCAGCCCTAGCGTGCCCCCCACCCTGCACGTGCCTGTGGCAGCTGCTTGCGGATGTCCTCGCTGCCGATGAAGATGTTCTCCAGGTACATCCAGTTGCGTTGCACCTGCATGGTTTTAGGGTAACGCACGGTTTTAGGTTTTAGGGCTTGCAACACCTGGGGGTAGGAACCCTGGAGCAGGCGTGGCACACCCTTGCCTCTAACAGCTGTCTCACCAGGAGCAAACGTGAGCAGTCGAGTGCTGAGTGCACGTGGGCACCCTAAACGCTAGCCCAAACCCTAAGCCTAGACTAAACCCTGGGCAGCGCACCCACCTGCAGGATGATCTCCACCGTCTCGCTGATGTGGCTGAGCGTCTTCTCCCAGTAGGTGATCTCCTTTTCAAAGACCACAAAGTACTTGGACGCCTTCATGGTGCTGAGCGTGACGCTGTTCTCCTCCAGGGCGGCAAACACCTGCGCATTTGAACGCATCACGTCACGACTAGTCACGGTGCGAGCGCCCCGGAGTCGCCACCCACCTGCCCTACCATCTGCAAAGAAGTCTCGAGCAGTCAAATCGAACGGCTGTCTGCCGTGTGAACAGGCATCATCTGCCATGTCGCCCCGTGCTGAGCTAGGGCAGCCAACCCTAGAGTGGCCACTCACGTCCTCAGTGCTGCGCAGCTTGAAGGTCTGCTTGTACTCGACCATGTCCAAGGTGAGGCCAGCCCACGTGGTGGTGATGGCCTGCAGGCACGACACATCGCATCGCAAATCCAAGATTGGGTTGACGCTCAGCTGCGCAATGAACTTGGCGTGCGTGTGGTGGGTCAGAGCTTAGCATTTAGGGCTTAGGGCTTACCTTGATGTTGTTCTCGATGGCCAGCTCCTTGGTGGCGTTGACGCTCAGCTCGGCAATGAACTCGGCGTGCGTGTCAAGGCGCAGCTGTACCACGCTGTCCAAGGTGAAGTCTGGCGACTCGGGGTCGAAGCGGCTGCCCACGTGCTCCTGCATGGGCGTTAGGGTTCACAGCCTCGGTGTCAGGGCTTGGCGTTTGGGACCCTTCGTCCAAGGTGTTTTTTAAGGTGGCACCAGGAAGCGAGCAGCAGAGTCCTCCATGCGCTCACAGCTAGAGTTGACGGTCTAAACCCTAAGCCCTAAGCCCTGCACACCATGAGCTGGTCCCAGTGCCGCTGGCGCATGGCCGGGTTGCGCAGGTCGGTGATGAGGGGCATGGTGCGCTTGAAGGCCTCGATCGTGTCCTTGATCCAGCCCCACACGGGCCAGGCCTTGAGATCGCGTCCTAGCTTGGCCACGCTCTTGCTGATGCGCACCGCCACCTCCTCCATCTCGTCCACCTGTTGAAAGGCACAAGGTGAGTGGAGCAAGGAGGGAGAGAGGCAGGAAGGGTGAGTGAGCAAGTGAGGGATGGTGAAGAGGTTACTTGCAAGGGGTAAGAGGGCACCTCATATCGTGCACCTGCTGCAGAGAGACACACCGAAGGCGGGTAAGTGAGCAAGTAAGGGATCGGACAAAGAGGTTTGGTGTTCGAGCTAGTTCGCACCAGCTAGGGAGCAGCCCAGGGCTGGCCTGCCATGCCTATGACCTGAAATGCCTATGGCCTGCCATGCCCATGACCTGAACCAAGCCCTAAGCCAAGCCCTAAGCCTCACCTTGATGTCCACAAAGGAACCGTCCTTCCACGACGAGTAGTTGTCCTGCCACTCGCGCACCAGGCCCCAGATCTTGTCCAAAAAGTCGAGCTCCTTCTCCATGGCCGCAAGCTCCTGCATGAGCCAAACCACCACCAGCACATGCTTAGGGCTTAGCTAAGCCCTTCCCGCGCCGCAGCGCCAAACATTTCGCCATGGGAGTGCAGCGTGAGGGGAAGCGTGTTGCAGGCGAGTAGGGGGCCGCATGGCGGGGAGGGGCGTGCAAGCCCTAAGCCCTCACAGCCTCACCTTGTAGGGCGGCTGGGGGATGCCGAAGATGTCCATGCCAGACTTGAGCTCGCTACCGCGCTTGCGCAGCTCGGCCACGTTCTGCGCCACGGTTAGGGCAGAGCGCATGGGAGGCCATGCTTTCGGGCTTGGGGCGCCAGTACGAGCGGAGGCTGCTGCCGCTGCCGTTGCTGCCTCTACTCTTGTGCCTCTGCCCCGATGCGGCATCAGGCCTAGGATTAACCCCAGCCGTAACTCTAACCCTAACCCAGTGATGCCCCTGCTGCTCCTACTCCTACTCTCCAACGTGCAAGAGGGGTTTCGCATGGCACACCATGCCCAAACCATGCCCCTGCTCCTTCCCCTACTCTTCCTCCAATCCTGCCCTGCTGCCCTGCCCTGGATGACACTACCAAGCCACACAGATGATCAAACAAGCCTCAATCACACAAGCCTCACAGCAGCAAACATCCCTCACACACCTGCTTGCTGGCGTCGATGAACACAAACGCTTCTGCCGTGGTGGTCTTTTCGTGCGAGGTGGGCGTGCTGCGCGAAAACTCCTCGCCGCCCTCCACCACGTCCTTAAGGAAGGCGTCCAGCAGGTGCTTGACCTGCATGGGTAGGGTTCAGGGGGCTCAGGGTTAGGGCTTGCCGCAGGAACCTGCCGGACGTTGTGCATGAGGTCTCGAGCCACTTGTGCAGCGCCCAAAAGTCGCCGTGGGGTGGGGAAAAGTGCTCCCAAGCCCGTTTGGCGTCGCCTACCCTGTTTAGCTGAAATCCTAACCCTAGAATGCGCGCCTTTTCGCGGAAGTTGTCCTTGAACTTCTCCAGCTTGTGCGAGGCGTCGTCCAAGGCCGTCAGGTGCCTGGCCCACTCGCCCTCCAGGGACTCCAACAGGCCGAGTTGCTCCTCACCCACAGCCACCTCGTGCTTCTCCAGCACTTTGTACTTCTCCCTGCACGTGGCGTTAGGGCTTGGCACCACGCGTCAGGGTTTTGCGGCCACGGCACCATTCCGGCGCCGTTTTGGGCGCCGGAAACGCCCCTGGGAGACCCTGGACCACCTCAAATCCAAACCCTAACGGGGTGCATGAGGGCATGAGGGCTTAGGGCTGAAGCGTACCTGAGCGGCTCGAAGCGGGACTCGGTCTTCTTGCGCTCGTCCAGCAGCCGCCGGTGCAGGTTGACGAGCTCTGCCAACTGGTCCATCGACATGGGCACCACGGCCAGGGCCTCGGCCCTGCGAGATTAGGGTTTAGGGTGACACGCATGGCAAGAGTTTAGGTTTGGGGCAGGAGGCTCCCAAATCTCCATCCCAAAACCTCCCGAAGCGCCCCTGCCTCTCCTCACACGCAAACGCACAGGTCCAAAGCAAGCAAAACCAAGGAACATGTGTGCACCAGGCAGCCGGGGTTGAGTTCAACCCAACCCTAACCTTAACCCTAACCCTAGGAGCACTGGACTCACGTGCTCTTGAAGTGGTCGTTGAGCGAGGCCAACTCCTGGGCCGCCAGCTGCTCCAACAGGCCCGTGAACTTGCCCACCCATTGCTCGCAGTGCGACTCGAGCGTCTGCTTGAGCGGCGCGCAGTCGATGCGGAGGAAGCGCATGGGCGTCGTCGCCTCCTCCATGGTGATCTGCGCGCGGGTGCGAACGGCCCAACCAGTCGCAACGGGTGCTACAGGTTAGGCTCGACGCGTGGGTGCGGACAGCCAACCACGCGCAACGGGTGCTACGGGTTAGGCTCAATGCGTGGGTCCGAACGGCCCAACCAGTCGCAACAGCTACGGGTTAGGCTCGAGGCAAGTTTGGAGAGCACGTGAGTCCACGGAGCAAGCTGCACGGCTTGGCCCAGTTTGGACGATGCTAAGCGGGCAAGGGAGCGGCAAGGGACGCAACAGATGCACCTCCGGTGCTAATCCTAGCCTGCTGCACCACGGAAGCTGGGGCCCGCAGCACAGCTCCTCACTCGCGCCTACCGGCCTTCCCTTTCTTTCTTTTTCTCTTTCTTTCTTTCTTTCTTTAGCCTGCTAACCCTAGCCCACCGAGCGCACCTCGCTCTTGAGCTGCTGGTACTTGGCAATGTCCGTCTCAAACGCAGAGAGCGACTTTTGGGCCTTCTCGTACCGCCGCATGTATGGGTCCTTCTCGATCTCCCAAATGTGCTTGTACTTCTTCTCCCAGTAGTTGAGGAAGCTGCGGAGAAGTGCGGGGAAGGTGCAGGGAAGGTGCGACAGGGTAGGCTTGCGGGCAGCCGTTTGGTCAGAGCACATGCAGCCCAGGCCAAAAGAGGCAGCATGCGTGCGGACGTAAGCCCTGACAACGCAAGCCCTGAGCGCCCATGCACGCGCTCACTTTTGGACCTTGTCGACGATCGAGGTGATGCCCGACGTGATGTGCATGATGGTCTTGAGCACGGCTTCCTCGTCGCTGCTGATGGCCTCGTACAGAGAGGGCAAGGGCTTAGGGAGCACCATGCCCAACTCCTCCATGTCCTTGCGCTGCGAGTGAGTGAGAGATCGAGTGAGAACGAGTGAAAACGAGTGAGTGAGAAAACGAGTGAGAACGTGTGTGTGTGTGTGTGGTGAGCTTTACATCTGGTACAGCCATGTCTGGCAAGCAGATTTAGTAGTGTGAGAGTGAGTGGGTCACGTTGCTGGCGCCTGCCACTCGTCCGCCAGATTGCTCCCATGGCCCAGGGCGCACAGGCGTTGCTTGTGAGCCAGTCCTGGTCCCAACCCTAGCCCAACCCTAGCCCTAGGCTCAACCCTAGCCGCACCTGTTTCTCCGTGTACTGCAACGCCACGCGTGGCACGGCCTGAAGCACCGTGATGAGGTTGCGCGACACCTGCACCACGGGTGCATGTGGACGGTGGGCGCGGGTTAGGGTTAGGGTTAGGGTTAGGCTGTCATCATGTAACACCATCATCATTGGCATGGCGTACACGACAGGTGTCATGATGCTGCAGCCGTCACCACAGATCGCCAGGCACGCCTCGCCAAGCAGAGTTTGCGCCAGTGCACGTCGCTTGTCCGAGGCTGTCATTGGCGCCTTGGTGTCACGGTGACTGCATGGGCTGGGCTGGTGCCTAACTTCTTCCCTCACGGCTGGGGGCAGCATATTGTTGCTGTGCCCGCTTACGCTAACCCTAACGCCAACCCTAACCCATGCGCACCTTGTGGATCATGTCGAAGAGCGACTGGATGGTGGGCTGCAGCTCCACCTTGTTGCTGCGCTCCAAGACCATGGTCATGTGGAAGATGGGCACGACCTCGGTCTTGGCGTCGCCGTTGAGCAGGCGCGACAGCTCCTGCACACCACAGGCATGAACGCGTTAGGGCTTGCAAACTTAGGTCTCGGGCTTCATGCGCTCGCGGTGAGCATGAACGGGCTTTGGTGTCGAAACACACTGAGCAGGGAAGGAGGCGGGGCACAGGGCATGAGGGATGGTGAGCCCTAGCCAAAGCCCTAGCCAAAGACCTAAACCGCTCACGCACCTGGAGGCTCTTCTTGACCGTGTGCCTCAGCGCGTCCTCCAGCTTGCGGTCCACCTTTTGCGTGTACTTGACCCACTCACGCTGCACCTCCTCGCTGTCAGCCTCGAAGATCTGCATGTGTCGCGCCATTAGGGCATGCATTAGGGCATGGAGGCATTACGGCTCACGTTACGTCTAGAACCCCCATGCCAGCAAGCCCTGCCGCGCACTGGTGAGTGTAGAACCGCGGTGGGAGCAAACAGCTGCATGCGTGCGGCCCCTGAGCCCTAAAGCCCTAAGCCCTAAGGCAAGCCATACCTTGTGCACGGACGCCATGACCTCCTTGATCTCGTCCGCAGCAGCCACCAGCTTCTCCCGCACCAGGGCGTGGTGCGCCGACTGCTGGTCCTGGAACTCGGTGTGCGCGTACACCTTCTTCTTCTCGAAGCTCACCTGCGCATGCGTTAGGGTTTGCACGTTAGGGTTTACACGCATGCAGGTGTCAGGGCTTTGCCGGGTGCGGGCGAGGCAGGTCCGGAAAGGCGGTCAGGCAACGTGTGCGGTGCCACAAGCGGATGGAGGCAGCAGGGGTGCAACCCTAGGGTTAGGGTTAGGGTTGGGGGTCAAAAAGCGCACCAGGACGAGCTCCGAGATGCTGCGGCAGATGGCCTCGATGCGCTGGTTTGCTGCCTTGAAGTCCGTGACGTACACGTCGGCGTCGCGGCAGTACCTGCGCAGCAGGCGGTACCGGTACAGGCGGTACATGCAATGACGCGGTACATGAGGCAACACGCTTGGTGGCAAGTCAAGCCATGGCGTAAAAGCTCTACCCATGCTGCCCCAACCCACAGACTTGGTCACGGCTCGCAGTCTTCCCGCCCCAGCGTCATGCTTCAAGGTGGCCCCCCTACCCACCAAACCCTAACAAAGCCAAACCCTAAGCCCTAACCCAACTCACTTGCGCGCCTCCTTGTAGTAGAACTCGAGCGCCACCTTGTCCGCCACCCAGTTGAGCTTGCTGATGCCGGGCATGATGCGGCGGTCCAGGTGGCGGATGCGGTCGGCAAAGAGGCGCCGCTCCTCCTTGTCCAGAGTGGTGAGAATCTTGTTGTAGTCGCGCACCACCTGCATGGGTTAGGGTTTGGGAGGCAGGCGGTTAGGGCTTGCGAGGGGACCGTGGCGGTCGCTGTGCTGTTGCGGCATCTGGGATGCTTTTGACGGGTGAACAACCCTAACCCTAACCCTAGCCCAAACCCTAAGCTTCAACGCACCATGAGGATGTTGTCGCGCAGTACGCGGTACTTTTCCCGTTGCGCGTTGATCTCCATGGCGATGTACGGGATGGGCATGCGCAGGCGTTCCCAGTAGTGCACCTCTTGGCTCATGGCCAGCAGGTCCTTGTTAAAGTTCATGGTCAAGAGCCCGCCTGCAGTTTGTTGATAAAGGAAGAAAAAGGAAGCATTAGCGTGTTGGCTAGCATGTCAAGACGTCAAGAGCCCGCCTGCAGGTTTGATAGTGTGATGAAAACGGAAGAAAAGGCGGCAGCATTAGCGTGTTAGCGTGTTGGCTGATGGCCAGCAGGTCCTTGTTGAAGTTCATGGTCAAGAGCCCGCCTGCAGGTTTGATAGGGTGATGAAAACGGAAGAAAAGGCGGCAGCATTAGCGTGTTAGCGTGTTGGCTCATGGCCAGCAGGTC
>QAXK01004967.1:0-13907 GCA_004335735.1 Chlorella sp. KRBP | reverse complement strand
TGTCTCAGACAGTCGAAGCCGTGCTGCAAGCCTTGCAGCACTGCTGTGTGGAGAGTCAAGCCTGAGTATATGTATGGCTGAATGTGCACCTGTGCTGTTGCTGCTGCTGCTGTCACTAGGTGAGGAGGAGGTCATTGGGCCAGATGGCAGTGCCTACTCCATCAACTGGTCACAGGATGACCAGGGCCGGCTGGTGGTGCTCAGCTGCACTGTGAAGCTGTCAGAGCAGCAGCAGCAGCAGTGTGTGGTGCTGGAGGGGCTGCAGGAGCAGCAGGACCCTGCGCTGCAGCAGCAGCAGCAGCAACAGCAGCAGCAATGGACACCTCAGCAGCAGCAGCAGCAGCATGGCAGCCAGCTAGGCGGCCCTGACATGCCTGGAGTGCAGATGCAGCAGCACTCGCCAGTAGGGTTGGGCCAAGGTGTCCACGCGCGGCACCACCATCACCAGCAGGAGCTGTCACAGTTGGAGCAGCAGCAGCAGCAGCAGCAGCAGCAGTCAGGGCCCGTGCACGCAGCTAGCCCTGCCCAGCAGGCTGCTGCTGTGCTGCCTGTGGGCTGTGAGGGGGCTGTGAGTGAGGCGCACCTGCCGAGGCTGTCTGAGTGTATCCGCGCGTTCACCCCCAGGTCCACACCAGGCAGCAAGCCACATGACCAGTAGTGGGACTGGCGGCTGTACATTAACAGGCTGTACAGGTGGCGCAGGCTGCAGTACATTTGGCTGTACATGTCGCTGTACAGGCACAGGCTGTACATGCACAGGCTGTACAGGTTTTTAGACTGGTGGCGGCTGTGAGTGTCGGTGTGTGTGCCTGGCCTTGATGGTGCCTGGCCTTGATGGTGCCTGGCCTTCTGCGTGTGATTCACCAGGTGGTGCATTGCTGCTGCACATGTATTTGATAGTGCAACAGTGTTGCTGTGGTCCACTTGCAGGCATACAAGGCCTGATATGAGTGTCAATGGCTGCTTGGGGTCAAGCAAAGAACGCACTTGCTACCGGAGAGCGAGCACTGTATGGTGACTGGGGACAGGGGGTGGGTGAGGCATATAGACGGTGTGCAGGTCATTGTACAGCCTGCTAGTGCGGTACCTGAGTGTGTGTTACACTCTGGTGGTACATTGGACCGGGTGAACCTCAGATTGAACCTGTTGTGATGACTGCTAGGGGCACTTGACGCCCAGTGCTGGCCCTGGCCACCTGCTTGAGTGTGTTGCAGTCTGCAGCCTTACTGGGACGGCAGCTACAGCATGGGAGCTGTCCCGCATGCGTCAGATGCAACTTGCCTGCAGGTCTAGCAGCAGAGTGTGGCGGCTGGTTGTCTGTGCAGCTGTCGACCACATCATGGCATGTACATGGCATGTAGCCTGGTGATCAGCTGGTGTGCACTGTCGCGCAGCGTCAACGCTACACCGCATGTGCACAGCATGTGATGCAGCCGCTGCAGCGATGCAGCAGGTGTCTGCCATGCATGGACTTGGCGAATTGGTTGTACCTGCAGCAGCTGATTTGACAACTTTTTGTGGAACACGCACTTGCACAAGCCGATCATGCCATGCACATGTGCATTTAGGTAGCCCACAGTGATCCCTCAGCGCTGTGGCCGGGTGTGACATCGTCACGATGTACTGCAGCCAGCACCACTGTTGTGAGCTCAGTCAGTGATGCAGCTGTGCGCCTTTTGTGAGGCTCACCCATTGGATCGGGATTCGGCACAGCAGATGCTGCAGGCATGAGCCATGGGCAAGCCTGGTGCCTGCACAGCTGATGACTTGTGACCCAACCCTTGCAAGGCATGCATCTGGGTGGTGTGCTGAGCATCTGGCAATGCATGCACACTATGGTGCTGTCTTTTTCCGGTGTGGCAGCCTCGTCAGCCTTCGGCCTCATCCAGTTGCGAGTATGTCGGCGTATGTCATTGACAGATGAGGCGCGTGCAGTCCCTCAGTTGTACTGTGGCTGTGTGTGCGGTACACGCCTAGTGGTTGCAACAACACCAAGGTGTAATCTGGCCTTGACCATGTTGGTGCTAGGCACATCCGTTGTGCACATTCAGCCCACACTGACGCGCCCAAATCAGCTGACACACCTGCTTTGCTTCTGTCCGTACAGCAGCCCTGCCAGCTTGCCTGCCTGCCAGGAAACACACCCTTGTGGCGCGTGTTGGTTGTGTACATTTGTCCAAGTCCACTGATGACTCACTGGCCAGCATTGGGTCAGCAACACAAACATTTACATCGCTGTGCATCACCTCACCCAAACATCAACCAACTCTCAGCCTGGCTCGCAGCCCTTGCAGAGCCATACAATTGACGTTCTACTGCAGTCACACAGACTTGGGTCGAGTCTTGCCACACATGTCACAAGTGCCATCATGGCTGGGGCGCCACTACAGCTGGTACACTCTGCTGACGCTGAGGCCACTGCACAGCCCTGGACAACACTCTGCTGGCTCTGACGTTGCTGAAAGAGGCTACTGAGAGACTCCCCATGGCAAGCACCGGGCTATGACCTGTGGGACTGCGGCTGCTGGCGCCTCGCCACGCACAGCTGTGCCCACATGCTGCTTTGCACAACGGGCGCTCACGCGTTCTGGTCTGCTGCTGTGGCGCTGTCTGTGGTGCCGGAGCCCTCTGCCGCCAGCATGGCCACGGGGTGCTGCACAGAGCAGCGCGTGAAGATGCTGTTGAGCTTGCTGCTGGTGCTGACGCGCTTGCAGCTGCCACTGGCTGGGGTGGGGGTGGGGGTCAGGCCACCAGGGGTGCTGCTGGCGGCGTCCCTGGACGCGCGGCGCTGGGGTGGCGTCTTGAAGCTGTCTGCTGCGGCGCCAGCGGGGCTCCTCGCGCTGTCTGTGCTGGACCTGCGCAGTGAGGCAGCTGCGCTCTTCACTGCTGAGGGGCTGTCCATGCTGCTCCTGCGGTTGAAGGCGCTGCTGCTGCTGCTGCTGCTCTTGTGTGTGTCGTGGCGCACGCGCACCTCACCACTGCGGCTCAGCGCAGCTGGCCCAGCCGCCTGCTCACGCTCCCTGCAGTCACCACAGCACAGCGGCAACAGCAGCAAGACGCGGCGGGTTGCGACAACACGGAACTGCACAGACAGCTGTGGCCGCACATGGACCCTATGTACACAGTACACTCACATCACACTCACAGCGCACTCGCCCATACATGCACAACACACCCAATGCACCAGGCACCCCCCGCACTTGCCATCTGCATGTACACCGGACACACTCATCAGTGCCGCCCTCACCTGACCACACAGATGCTGTGGCGCTCCCGCAGGCTGCAGTTGCTCACGCCCCGCAGCGGCATGGGTGTGGAGGGCCCGCCAGCCCGCCGGGGGGCGGGGCTGGGGCAGCCCACACCTGCGGATGTGGGCCGGGGCACGCCGCTGCCGCGCGCACCACTCACAGTGCCGCTGCTGCTGCTGCTGCTGCTGGCTCCTGCTGCAAAGGACTTGCGCAGGGGTGTGCCTGCAGGCAGGCGGCTGGATGTGCTGCTGGGGGCCGGCAGCCCTGGTGACTGTGGGGCCAGGGACTGGCGCCTGCTGCTGGCCGCACGCGCTGCCTTGGCCGCACGCGCTGCTGCCGCCTCCTCCACTGCTGCTGCCAGGCCGTTCAGCACCTCAAACTCATAGTCACGCCCGTCAAACAGGAAGGGCTGCGGCCAGCAGCGGACACATCGGAGAAACGCAGGGACAGGCCCACACATGAGTATCTCTGGCCTGGTTCTAGTGGATAAGCTGTGAAAAGCAAATGCAGCCGTTGTTGTCGACCGCGCGTGGATATGCTTGCGAGTCTGCACATTGCAGCGTTCCTTCATTGCCTGTACACCCAGATGCTTGCCCTTGGAACCAATGTGCTGCGGTGGTCCTGCTCACCTCTCCCTCGCAGTCCTTCCACTCTGCCAGCAGGCACCGCAGCTCCTCGATCATGGCAGGCAGCTTCTCACGCAGCTTGCCGGCACGGATGGCGCGCTGCAACGACAGCAACAACATTAATCACACACAAAGTCAGCAGCAGTTGTACCGTCAAAACATGGCTGTGTCTTTTGAGCTGGCAAGGCAAGCGGGTGCCTGCTGCTGCTGGGTGCCGGAGCGCTGCAGCTGATGGCAACACCAACCGCTGAGCAGCATGAGGCAACAAATGGAGGTTCCAGTCCTTGCTGTGACCCACCTGCAGCTTCTTGTTGGCATCACGGCCCTGCACAGCACAGCACAACACAACGGGAACATATCACGTGATGGCAAAGCGCTGGTGAGAAGCCTTGCTGAAGTTTCTCGGACAACCACCCACAACACAGCCACAAATCCACCCGACTTTGAAGCTGCTGCGTACATGCACATCCTGCTGGCCACATGTCAGTCGTTGCCCTGCATACCACTGACATCAGCTTCCACAGTCTTTTCCCACCCCCCTGCACCCACCTTGTAGCGCTGGTCGTCAGCCTCGTATGCCGCCAGCCACACGTCCTCCTGCCGCGCCCCCTCCACCTCATTGATGGCACTGATGATGCTGGAGCGCTTGCCCGTCAGCACCTGCAGCAGGCAGCAGCAACAATGCGAGCAGCGTATGCAGCGCTGTGCTGGAGCCATCACTACTGCGAAAGGGGAGGCGATGCGGCTACAGAGGAGCGTGACAGCCAGTGGCTGGAGAAGGTGGGCTGCCAGGCTGCTTGCCAAGCGGCATGGTTTGCATGTGTGAGCAAGGCAATCAGGCAACATAGCGTACCACTCTCCACAGCCATGCCTTTAGACGCACAGCCGCCAAAGCCCATGCAAGCACAGTGACCCACCTGCACCTCTGCCAGCATGTGCAGCAGCTTGGACAGCAGCTCAGCAGCTGCGCCCGGGTTCCTGTCACTGCTGTTGATGGCTTCCAGTGCCTCGTTGAGCCCTGGGGGCTGCGCCACGTGGCTGGCGGCGCACAGGGCGGCCAGCTCCGCACCCTTGGCCAGCACCAGGTCCACCATCTGCTGGTAGCGCACATCCTCCAGGCGCCGCACCTCAGCCATGCACTGCAGCAGCAGCAGCAGCAGCAGCAGCACACACACACACACACATGCCATGCAGGTGCCCTCAGCAGAGTGTTGCATGAGCATGCTGGGTTGGAGCCATGTGCTGCAAGCATACTGGCGGTGCGCAGCTATGCTGTGGTGCTGGGATTGGGTGCCTGCTGCTCTCAAAAGCTTTGCTGCATTGAGGTACATATGTCTGGGTGACTCCCACAGTCCCCTCCTCTAGCTGTGTGTGAGCAGCGAGTGCCCGTCACCCCAGTCCAAGTGCATCACCCGCCTCACCTTCTCCAGGCTGGCTGCGTGCAGGCGCAGTTGGCCCTTCATCAGCCGTACAAAGTGGGCCCGCTCCTGCTCCGGCACCTCTGTCGCGTCCCACAGGCTGCCCAGCACAGACAGCACCCCAGTGGCATGCGCGTCACGGGAGGCCTGCATGAGGCAGGGGCACACACGCCACAGACACCACCAGCAGCAGCAGCAGGCAGAACAATGAGAGGGTTGAAGATGCCGTCAGGAAAGCCCTCACCTACACTCCACACTGTTGATAAGTCACTCGTCTGCTTGCACTTGGCCCCCACTGCGCACCTGCTGCCTGCAGCGCTGCAAGCAAACCACCCCAGGTACTTTGCTGCATCGTGCCCATGAAGTACCTTCATGCTCACTGCGCCCAGGCCGTGCTGGAGCCATCCCACACAGAAGAGCGGGCCGCTGCCATGCCCTGGCTCACCTTGAGATCCCTCATGATGGTCAGCTTGCTGGTCAGCCTGCTGACGGTGGTGTCGCTCAGGTCCACAAGGCCACTGGGCGCACTGCTGTAGCTGCTGCCCAGCCGGTACACGTCACGCAGCACACGCACCGCTTCAGGGTCCCTGCGCACCAGCACAGCACAGCATCCCGCAACGGCAGCAGGCAGGGCAGGCAGGTCGGACAGGCAACAACCGACTTTGCAATGCTGCTGCATGTAAGACACGGGCCTGCTGTGTTTAGGGTTTGGGTGGAGCACCCCTCAAGCAAATTGCTCAGGCAACGCAACACCACAGGTGCTGCTGGCCACAGACACGTCCTCCATTTGAGAGGGAACCACTGCTGTTGGCAACCATCCCAGACCCCAAAACCACCAAGGAGCAGCCCCCTCAGGCCCCGTCTGGCTGCTCACCACACATGCACCAGGTTGGGGTGCACCTCTGCCACTGCGTCCTTGACGTCCTCCCCCAGCTCATCACACACGCCACGCAGGTCATCCAGCAGCTTGCGGATCACGTCCTCACGCCGCTCCTGTGATCACACGGGAGGTGCAACCAGGGGATGCAAAGGGATCAGCAGCAAGCAGTAGGAGCTGGATGTGACAAGTACAGGCGCCAGCAGCCACCCGACAACAGTATCGCCACCGTAGGGTGGCAGCTGCTGCTGAGCCCAGCCGCACAAAGCCCAAGCTTCCTGCTGCCTGCCTGGTTCAGCGCTGCTGCTAGCAAAACACACTCAGTGATGGCTGAGGCAGTCTGTGTACCACATAATGCCCATAAACAACCCCCTCCCCCCACACACAAACGCGCGCCCCTGGCGCGCACCTTCTCAGTGGCCAGGCGCTCCAGCTCCAGCTTCAGGAACCCCATGTTGGAGGTGCTGATGTTGGGCTTCTCAATGGTCGGCGGCAGCTCTTGCATCCCACATAGCTGGCGCAGCAGCCTGATGCGGCCCTGCAGGCAGCACGTGAGTGCAGGACACGGGTGCAAGAGAGACAGAACACATGCAGGCATAGTCACAGCAGCACACACACTCACGGACAGGGAGCATTGGTGCGCAACTGCTGAGGTGTGGTTATCAGACTCTGTCAGAGCTACGTAAGCCATGCTGCTGGCATTGGCACAGCTGAACGATTGCTGACCTGCCACCTTTGTACCTGGCTGCACCCGTAGCTTTGAAGCATCCTGCAATGCCGACTGTTTCGGCACCCCATGCACTGCGTAGTTGGCTGTATTGCTGTTTTACAGCTGCACATACCTGCAGGTCTTCAAAGTCCGCTATGCGCTGCTTCCTGCACTGCTCCCAGTAGTTGGCCTTGCTCAGCACATCAACCTCCCATGCACGCAAGGTCCTGTGCGCAGAGCGGTTGCCCTGCGGAGCAGCAAAGCAGCCAAGGCAAGTGCTGTTATGCCACGGTTCGCTTGCTGGCGAAACTCAGACAAAATTGGGAGCAACGCCAAGCTGCAGGACTGGTTGACAGCCACAATGTTGTCTCAAAAGCTGGAGTGCTGCGAGGCCAGCAGAGCACTGTTGTGCGCGTACCACAACGGAGATACTTTGCAGTGAATTGAGTCATTACCGAGCACGGCCCCGGCAGTTCCCTTCTCCTACCGACTAGTTGCTGCATATGCTGCTGGGCCCTCACCTGGAGCTTCTGCAGGTCTGCATCAGCTGCGGGGTTGTCAGCGCCCAGCTCCTGCTTGATGGCCATGATGTTGGACAGCTGGCGCTGGATGGAGTCCCGTACTGCCTGCTGCTGGCCCTTCACGCCATCATGTCCTGAGGTCCAGCAGTTGAGAGCCTGCGCCATGATGTCCTCTATCACATGGCGCTGCTGGTCGTCTGGGACCTCCAGGTCGTCCAACACCTCCAGTATAGCTTTGTAGGTGGACTTGCTTTGGCTCGCATACTGGTCACAGTGCACTCGGAGCTTATCCATGAGTGCTATCTGCTCCTGTGCATTGCGCATGGTGCCCGTGAGCTGGGTGTGGGAAGCTGCCCAGCTGCTGCTCCTAGCCAAACGGTCACCAACGATGTGTTGATAACTTGAGGCCTGCTATGTGCTCAGAGCAAAGCTCCAGGACATAACACGTACTTTGGAAAGCTGAACATATCGCATCAAGCCAAGGCAAGCACTCGTTGTTGATGGTGGGTTTCGCGTGTGAGCTGCTGCTGCGTGGACGGTGCAGCAAGTCAGGCCAAGCTGACGGTTGTCGCATAGGTTTCACCTCACGCTTGTCAGAACATGGCAGGCTCAACTGTCGCCATGTTCAAGAAGTCAAAAACCTGAATCTTCTCTCATGAGCCAGGCACGGAGTGCCCTCAGCACTTGCTCGCTCCTGCAATTTTGCGTATTCGTTCAGCAATGTATGCTTTGTTTAGCTAGCGTCCATCTGTTCGCTGGGTTCCTGCAACAGGCTGTTCGTCCTGCTGTTTCACGGTTGCTGTCCTCGTCAGCTGCAAAGCTGCCCAGCCATGGCTGTTTCGATTCAAAAGGGCATCATGCCATGCCGCATGTATGATAGGACGTCCGTGCGTGGATACAGAGCCCCAGCAAGCAGCACATGCATGTTCCACACACACCTACCACACCTCCGTAGTGTAGTTGTGCGAGCTCAGGAAGACCCAGGTGAGCCTTGGGTCTGTCAGATGTCTGATGGTTTGATCTGCTTCTGCTCAGAACAGGTGGCTCTGCTGGGAGTCACCAGAAGCAACCACCTGTCATAGCGACAGCAACAGCAGTGTGCAAAACCTGATCAGCAGTCCTGCTCTCTGCTGCATGCAGACAAGGATCTGGAGACCATGTTCACCAAGGAGCTCAAACGCCGTGGCCTGGACAGCATCGATGACGTGAAGGGCTGGACCCCAGCTGACGAGGGTAAGCAACAGAGAGCAGCGTGTGCCCAGGCCCAGCCTGGCACGTGGGGTTGCAGAGTAATGGCAACAGCCCAGCTATGCATGCATCCTGCATGACATGTGCCGCCCTGTTGCCACACCTGTGGAACGGCTGTTGCAGTGTCCTTAGGGTTTTGAGCTTGAGAGGCTGCTCGTCCTGCTGCAGGTGCTGCAGCTGGGCGCCATGGGCGCTGCAGCAGAGCAACACGGCGATCGCGATCGTCACCAGCTGCTGGCAGGTGCTACGCTTGTTGGGCACCAGCGCTGCCTGGGCTGATGGGGGACCCATTGTGTGGGGGACCAGCTGAAACTAAAGCTGAAGCACACCACCTCTGGCCTTCTCCCCTCGCTCGCATCTGCATGATCGGGGCCGACAGGGTCTTGCATTTCGTGGCCAGCTCGCAAAAGAGCGAGCCAGGGCCTGCACGCGCTGCACCACATCGCTCGTGGCGCTCCCATAAGCAGGCGTCGTCCGTAGATGGCCTCCGAAGCGACGAAGCGTCCGATGTCGTCCGGCCCGCCATCGGTCCCCGCGTCGCCTGCAACTGCAGCAGCAGCAGGAGGAGCCACGTCGGCCAAGGAGTTACTCGCCACGTACTCGTGAGTCGTGCATTCGTCTGCACCACATTTGCTTTGGCGGATGTCTAGCCAGGATTCCGGACCAGAGCACAGCAGATGCAGAGGGCACGGCTGCAGTGCTAGGAAGTGCTTGCTGCTCGCCATCTGGCTTCCCGCATCTCCTCCTGACATTTCTACGCATGTGCCCGTCGGCGCGCGGATAATCGGCGTGCACGCACTGCTCGTTGGCGACAGCTTTCCCTTTCTCTTGTGCCGCTGCCAGCCTGTTGTCTGGGCGGTGCTGCACGGCGGCACGGTGCCACGCTCAGAGCATGCCACATCCGCCAACGCCTGGCGTTCGCCACTTATCTCGTGCCTCCACTCTCTCGGGCACCCGCAGCTATGTGTTCGTGTGGATCGGGCTCTCGGCGCTGGTCATCATGGTCAACAAGTACATCCTTTCCTTTGCCGGGATGCCCTATCCCATCTTCCTGACGCTTTCGCACATGGGGCTGTGCTCGACGCTGGCGGCGCTCCTCATATTCTTCCGCATCACTGAACCAGTCAAGATGGACACCAACACATACATACAGTGAGCGGCGGCCTTCCTTTCCAGAGCTCCTGCACCTGTGCCATGGTCCAGCCCGCCAATCCACCATCGTGGCACCGCTGCGCGCAGGTGTGTGCTGCCCATCGCAGCGCTGTTTGCCGGCACCTTGTGGATGGGCAATACCGCGTACCTGTACCTCAGCGTGGCCTTTATCCAGATGATCAAGGTGGGCAGAGGCGCTCTCGCCACTCCAGGGGGCAAACGGTCATTCGTGTGGCCATTCGTGTGGGACAGCCGAGCAGCAGTGGCCAACCTTGGGCACGCAACAGCAAGAACAGCCAGGAGCAGCTTGTCGGTGGCAGCAATGTTATTTGCTGGATGCCCTCGCGCAGGCGCTTATGCCTATGATGGTGTTCACAATGGGCGTCATCTTTGCCACCGAGCACTACTCGCACCTCTACGCGCTCAACATTGTAGTTGTGACGGCTGGTGTCGTCGTCGCCTCGTACGGTGAGCCACTCGTATGCGCGTGGCTGTTCTTGCATCTGGAGCAGCCTTTTCAGGCCATAAAGATGACCCACAGAATGGCTGCTCACAAACATGCATGTGTGTGCCACGTGTGCGTGTGCAGGCGAGCTGAACTTCAACTTGATCGGCGTGCTGCTCCAGGGCGGCTCCCTCTTGACAGAGTCCACCCGCCTCGTGCTCATCCAGATCCTGCTCCAGGCGCGCGGCATCAAGCTCAACCCCATCCACTCGCTCTTCTACATCGCGCCAGCCTGCTTCGTCTTCCTATGTGAGAGGCTGCTTGGAAATTCGTGGGTAGCGTGCTGGGACTGGGTCTTCTGCTTCGCTGTTGGGTGCGTGCAGTCCATGGACTAGCTGTGGTAACTGGCTGTGGTGCACTGCCCGCACACACACAGCAGTGCCGTTTGTGTGAACAAGGAAAGGAGCTGCCCCCCCACATGATGCACCTGACCATGCACTCAACAAGCGCTGTGTCATGGTGCCCCTGCAAACCCCGCTCCTTCCTGCGCAGTGGTGCCGTTTGTGTTCAAGGAGCTGCCCATAATGCTAACCGACGAGAACCTCGTCATCAAGCCAGCGCTGGTGGTGGGCAGCGCCTTAGCCGCCTTTGGTGAGCCCCCTTGTACCTACCTCATGCCACTGCCGTCATGCTGGTAGAGGGCAGATCTCCACCGTTCCTTCAGTCCTTCAGTCCTCCACTGTTCCTGCAGTCCTTCAGGCACCGTGCCTCTGCCGCTGACGGTGCCAGTCATCACGTGCACTTGCATCGTGGTGCTCCTTGTGCTTGCAGCGCTCAACGTGTCGGTGTTCCTGCTCATCGGCAAGACCTCGGCGCTGACCATGAACATTGCCGGGGTGGTCAAGGACTGGATGCTCATCTTCCTCTCGGTCCTCATGTTCAAGTAAGCCGCTATGCAGTGCATCAGTTGCTGTGGGCTTGCTGGCGGAGGCAAAAGTGTAATGCTGCCGCACGTGTAATGCTTGCAGGTCGCCCGTGACGCTCATCCAGTACGGTGGCTACGCCATCTCGTTCATCGGTGTCACGTGGTACAACCATAACAAGGTGCAGGCGATGAAGCAGGCGCAGGCGGCGGCGCCCATCGTGTCGGTCGTGTCGGGCGGCGCAGGAGGGAAGCCAACAGATCCAGAGCGGGTGCCCTTGCTAGGAGGAGACAAGTAGACATTCATATGCAGAGAACTCTGGACGAGCGTGAACCATGCGCCCCGCGCGCGGACTCGGCGTGCCACAATGATGAGCATGCGATGTTTTTTGCTGTTGCCCTTGGAAAACCTCTCATGGATGAATTGATGAGGAAAGCAATGAGAGCCCGCCTGCACGCGTTTGCCGACCTGCGCCTGCCCCACCCTAACCCTTGCCCACGGCTGCGGCAGCAAACACCAGAGTTAAGACTGCACTTTGGCCACACCGTGATAGCCCCAACACAGCAGCAGGAGCTCAGCGCCTGCAGAATGGCGCGGAGCAGGAGGCCGCGGTGAGGAGCAGCGCACGGCCGCACAGACATGGGGCGCACGGCGGTGCAGGTGTTCCTGCGCGCGAGGCCCTCCGCGGCGTCCACGCAGGGCAATCCCAACGTGTCCTACCTGCCCGACAAGAAGGTGCGCACCCGGCCTGTGCGAGTCCTTCTGCTCGCCCACACGCGCACAAGCCGAACGAGCCACAATGGCACACAACCTCGCAGACCGTCGTCGTCTCCATCCCCAAGGACGCCAAGGCCTACGCGGCGCAGGGCACGGCCGGCAACCAGTACCAGGTGCACAGGGAGGGGCTTCGAGCACTCCTGAGCCCAGCTGCAGCGTAGCAGGAACTGCACGCCTTGAGCACCTGCACGGCACGAGGGCCACGCAGGCATCCATGCGGGGGCCCGTGCTCCGGCACGCACATCGCCGTGAGCATGCGACCCCGGTCCGTCACCAAACCCGCGGCTCTTGCTGCACATGCGCGTGCAGTTCAAGTTTGACGGTGTGCTGCACGATGCCAGCCAGGAGGAGGTGTTTGAGGTGAGCCAGCGGGGGCGCTTCGACGGGCACATCGCGTCGACGCTTGCAGCCGGGCGCCAGCAGCTCACAGGCAAGAGTGAGGGGAAGGACACTCTCACTCCAGCACATCCCCTGCTGCACGTGGGTACGTGTGCTGGTGTGCAGGCGGTGGCGGCGGACGTGCTGCGCAGCGCCCTGGATGGGTACAACGGCGCTGTCCTGTGCTACGGCCAGACAGGTCGGTAGCTACACACAGCTCCAACGTGGGGGCCAGGTTTAAGGACCCGCTTGGTGGCAGCACAGCAGCGACGTCAGCGGCGGCCATGGGCGGAGTGAGGGCCCTGGGTGGAGGTCAGCATGGGCCAACTCTGACAGCGTCACTTCCAGACCGCAGCCGGAGGCGCACCAGCACAAATTGTGCAGGGCAGCTGCTCGGCCCTACCACAGCAAGCATCCACACCCAGCCACACGCAGCCGCACCTTCTCAACCTGCGCACCTTCCCGCCCCCACCCCACACACCCCAACCACGTGTATACTCACGCACGTCCCGCACGCAGGCGCCGGCAAGACCTACACCATGTCCGGCGGGCGGCAGAGCTTCAAGCAGCGCGGCCTCATCCCGCGCACGCTGACTCAGCTCTTTGCCGAGATCCGCGCGCGCGCGCCGCAGCAGGACGTGTCGGTGACCGTCACGTACCTGGAGATATACAACGAGCAGATGTACGACCTGCTTGACATCACCACGCAGCCGCACGAGGTCAACGTGCAGGACACGAGCGCCAGCGTGGCCAAGGGGGCGGGTGGCGGGGGGGCGGGGGGAGGCGCGGGCGGCATCAAGGTGGTGGGCCTGAGGAGTGTGGCGGTGGAGTCGGAGGCAGCGGCGATGAAGCTGCTGTTTGAGGTGCGGGGCTGAGGTTGGGATGGGGGAGGCTGGGATTGGGGAGGTTGGGATGGGGGAGGCTGGGGCCGGACAAGGCTTTCGCAGGAATACAACCAGGGATTTCGCGGGTTAGAGCAGGGGCAGCAACCTGCTACGAAGAGCAGGTCCAACCCGCAGAGTGGCCTAGCCCTTGGCCATAAATCTTAGGCGTGCCAAGCCTCTGAGCCAGTCCTCAGCTCCTGTACGTGCTGCCGCCTACCCCTCCCACCCCTGCACCGGCACCTGCAGGGCGAGTCCAACCGCGTGATTGGCGAGCACCAGCTCAACCGCGAGTCATCGCGCTCACACTCAATCTTCCAGCTCAGCATCGAGTCGCGCGCCAGGAACGACCCTTCTGGCATCGTGACGGTGAGCAGCGTGTGCGTGTGTGTACCACCCCCCACCTGGGAGAGGGGGTGGAGAAGGCGTGTGGGCGCACCTGTGGGCACCCCTGAACAACGACGGTGCTTTGGGGCCTGCTGACGGCAGTAACCCACATCATCCTGGCCCCCACCCTGATCCCTCCCTGGAATTGAACAACGTACTGTGGTGCTGTGCACCTTTAATGCAGATGAGCAAGCTGAGCCTGGTTGACCTGGCGGGCAGCGAGCGAGTGAGCAAGACGCGCAGCGACGGCAACGTGCTGAGGGAGGCGGGGCACATTAACAAGTCGCTCTCCATCCTGGAGCAGGTGGGGGCCTGTG